>JAUMHE010000030.1:1614895-1637691 GCA_032359235.1 Enteromius mattozi | reverse complement strand
ATATAAAAAGAAAAATTAATTCAAAATTTAAAAAAAAAAAAAAAAAAAAAAACGTTTCAAGGTAAAAAAAAAAAAAGAACAGCAGACAGAAGAACAGAAGTTTTAGTCCAAAGTGGGCGAAGATAGAAACAAAAATTATTTGTCATTTGGGACAACATGTGAGTAAATCATAACAAATGTATTTTTTGGTGAACTATCCCTTTAATAACTGCCGACAGCATGTTTAGTACGGTTCCTTTAAGACCTGCACTCATCTTTTTCTCTCTAAACTGTTTACTTTTACTTTAGGGATAACTAGCCGTGTTTATATGTAAACCTTGTGTTTTTGACAGTATTATACGCAAAATCCATCAGACGCGAAAGACAACTCATAAGATGAGTAATCAATTTTTAATCATCCACCATAAAAAAATCGTCATACCGCACGCCCCTAAATATAATCAAGCTCACACACAAACAAGCACAACGAAATCACTTCACGCAGCTATGAACATGCAAACCTGTATCGCATGCGTGCTACAGGGCTAAATTTATTCATCGCATAGATCAGTTTTTTCATAGCACGTTTTACAGCCCTGCTTAGAAAAAAAAACATTAACGTTACTAGTGTGTATCTTGATACAAAACAAAGGCACTGATATATTTTAAGATCAGTCAGTGCAAGTATCTTGTCTCTGAAACCAGGGGTAAATGTCTTTAGAATCACTTTTGATTTAATGCATCCTTGCTAAATAATGACTTAAAAAATATTTTTGACCTTTTTGGTAATGTATATCAATTAAAATTGAAGGCTGTTTATTTAAAAGTGTTACACTGAACATATACAGTTATATAACCCTTACATTTCCTGCCACATTGCCATTGGCTTGTTTGGCCTTGTCTCCCTTTGCTGGCTGTTGGGTGGCTGGTTTCTTCTTGGTCAGTTTCTTCTTTTTGGATTTGGCAGCTTTTTTAGCTCCTTTATTCTTATTTTGCCAAACCTTTGTTTTGTTGGATTTGGCATCTCCTTGCTGCAAAGTACAAAATGACATTCATAAACCTTTAGATATTATAACGAGCACATAAGATGTAAATAAGCATTTTTAATTCATTATTAAATTACGTCTGTTGAACATGCACATTGAAAGCATTACTACCTCCTCTGCATGCGTTTCCTCAGTAGGTAGTGGTGCATTCTCCTCTTTCTCAAACATCTCCTAAACAAACAGAAATGTATTGTAATATTACTGTGCATTTAAAAAGGTCAAACAAACTGTTTTTGTTATAGATAGTCCTGCTGAAATGAAATCTCAACCTAAAAACCAATGAAGCTCAGCAGTGAACTCTTGTGGATGCCTGCTGAAACTGCAAGATGTGCTATTCCAGACTGTAACTACTTTTTATAAGATATACATAACTTATAAATCAACCGCTGAATTTGCATTACACCCTCACCCCTCAACTAAACATCTGGATATGCAAATGTACTACTTACAGACATCCTCTTCCTTGTCAAGGTTACCGTAACTGTGACAATGGATCCTGCTGTGATGTTATTGCTATCTTCATCATCCAAAACTATGGAGCAGTGAAACAAACACAGACTTTAAATCACATGTAATGCGTTTTATAAATGTATGAATGTTCAAGCGCTGCAGAACCATCTCACCTTGAAGTTTGGTTTCCATGTTGATATAAGGAAAGCTTCCGAGGACCGCCAGGACCTCTTCATACTTCTCCTCCCCAAGGAATCTCAGCATATTTCTTCTGTCAGAGTCCTTCAGACTGACCAGATCCTGCAATGTCCGTACCTTATACTGAAGAGGGAAATGGGCCATATTTAGAAGATTTGAAAACGTAACAGCTGGGGTATCAAACACAACTATTTTACCGGATCCTTCTGTGACCTGAAAAGACTTAGAGAAAGATGTACCTTCTTAGAGATACAGTATCGAAGGTGCTCCTCTTCAAAATGGGGCAGCTGCAGCAGAGGAGATTTGGCCTCCTGCAGTCCTTGAACCACCATCTGAGACAACTTCATGCAGTTCTCTATAGATGTCAGCCTGGGAGCCCGAAGCCCTACGAAATCCATCAGCAAAAATCTTTTAAATCATGTATCATACACTACCTTTCAAAAGATGTTTAATGTTTTTGTAGGAAGTCACACATGCTCACCAAGGATGCATGATTAAAAACACAATAAGACTGTATTTTTCATACATTATAAAATGTAATTTTCCCCTGGGATGATCAGTACTGCAGTCTTGAGTGTCACATGATCCTTTAGAAATCATGATGTTGATTTTGCACTTAGGACATATTTCCTATTATTAATGTTGAAAACAGTTGTGATGCTTAATATTCTGGGGAATTTGTAATACATTTCATTCAGAATTATTCAAGAAATAGTAAGTTTAAAAGAACAGAATTCCTTAGATTTTTATTTTTTGTAAGAATGTAGTCTTTAGTGTCGGTTTTTCTCACTTTAATGCTTCCTTACTGAATAAAATATTAATTTCATTACCCCCCAAAAAAAAAAAAACATACTTTTGAATGATAGCATATATACTAATGAAAACGAATTATTTTTTATTATATCATAATGCTAATTACCTCCTCTACTGGTTGCCATCATGGTAAGTTGACAGCCAACATTGATCATTTCCTGTAGTAAAGCAGGCCCCTTCTTCACCACAAACCGTTGATCTGAAGAAGATAAAAAAGAAACGGCTAATTAATTGACATTAATAACATCTGTTTGGGTAGCTTAACTGGCAGGGCATGGCATTAGCAACACGAAGGTCATGGATTTAATTCCCAGGGATCACGCAAACTTGCAATGTATTTCTTGAAAGCCTTTGTAAATGCATAAATTAAATGAATTGCATTAGACAGGTAGTCAGGGTTTAATTGTCCTACAGGATTAAATATTAAGTCTGAGAGGTGTGAACGCATACCTTCCTCTATGTTCTCAGAAACATCCATCCTGGCAAGGTGCGTAAGTAACAAGACTCGCGCCTTCAGGCTATAAGGATAGCAGAATGGAGGCTCCTTCTTCTTCACATTAATGTTCCCCAGCTCCCGGATCAACTGCACAAAGAAACACAACATGAGCATTAAATTTAAACCATTACTCACTAGCAGCTATGTTAAGCACTCTAAATCTTTTGCATAATTACATATGTTTGAACATTTCACCTGGGGAACTTCTATGTTGTCTGTTGGTCTTATAATGGCCTCTTTATTACTACGAGGATCAAACTCAAACGCTGCTGTCAAGACCATCACCAATCCTGTCAAACAGAGGAGACTTAGTCTGAAGAATCTAAAGGATCTAGAGGGTCATAATATATTTTTCTTCAACTTACGTTTCATGTTCATTGTAGGCGTTTTGTACATAAAGTGCATGAAAAGCTGTGTGGTGTTGATGAGAATCTGATCACCACTGTAGCGAATGGAGCGGTACCACCATGTGCCCTAAACAAAAACAAACATTACTATTGGGTTTATCAGAATAAACTGAAAAGGTTTCTATACTATGGTTCCCAAAATGTATGTAGAAAAAAATCCAAAAAGATACCTTTTAAAAGTTTGGGGTCAATAGGATTTATTTTTAGGAAATTGATACTTTTATATAGCAAGGACACATTCAATTTATCATTAGTGATAAAAAATATATATATATTTACACATTAACAAAACTGTTATTAACACTGACAATTATGAGAAATCAAGCACCAAATCACAAAGATCATGTGACGTTGAATACTTCTGAAAATAGAGCCTTTCCATCACAGGAATAAATTTTACAAGTTGGATTAAAGTGTAATAATACTTCACAATAGGGTGGGTGATACGACCAAAATCTTGGTATGACGATATGAGTAATTTTATATCACAATAACTGTAAAGTTATTTTTGCTTTAAATAAGGTTTATATGGTATATTTTTTATATATAATAGAATTTTCATAATTCTTGTCACCAGTGTCAATATTACAAAAATAAAATAATAATAATTAAATTAAATTAAATTCAAATAAATAAAATCCTTCAAACAAACTAAAAAGGCTTCAGAAAAAAAATATAAAAAACAGAAAAGCTTATGTTTACTGAACACAAGTAACTAATAACAAGCCATAGGACAAAAAACTACAATAAATAATTGCTACATACATCATGAATTATGTGAAAATTAAAAATACTGCATAGTTTTCATTATTAAAGTAACAAAACAAAACAAATTTAGTCAAAAGCAGTAAGAGACTCATAATGTTACTATTTTTACAGTTTTTTTGTCCATTATCTGGGTCAACATAAGAAACTTGTTTCAAAAACATGAAAAAAATATCTTACTGACCCCAAAATGTGTTTTTAATTATTTCTAACGTCAAAGTTATTGATTAGATGACAAGCTTACCACAACCACAGGAAGAATAACCATAAAAGCCAACCCATAGACCAGCAGCACCTGTGAAGGGCAAAAGCCAACACATTTTGCAAGTTATTGCATTCTTGGGGCATTTATGTAATTATAATTTGATGCATAAATTTGGTCAAAACTTAACTGACAGCTGGAAAAAAAAACGAGTAGGTAAACATACCAGCATGGAATTCTTCTGGTCAACAATCCATGCAGGAAGAGCGATTCCAAAACTCGTCACTAATCAAGAGTAAAATGAAATACAGACCGAGACGGAATAATTTTAGCATAGGTGATACGAAGAGAACAATTCTTTAGAAATAAGTTAAAGAATCTGTCACCTCTTGGGCCATCAGGGTTGCCATACAACTGCCAATTGTTCCGTGATTCCTCATTAGTTAAACTGTGAGAAAGCATCAGTGTGGACAACAATTTTAAAAACCTGGATGATTACATGCAGTGCAATATTGACAAAAGTAACAGAAAGATGCTGCCTGAGTATTTTAAGAAGATTAGTGTTTAACACAGCAGATGACATTTTAAAAAAAAAAGCTTTTATGAATTGTATTGTGCTGCACCTATGATTACACACTGCAATACCAACACCAACCCACACAGAAAAATGAGTTGGCAACTGCTATAAATAACATGGCTTTAAATGTGAAAGGCAACAACAAATAAATTGGGTGGTGGCAACAGTCTTACGCTGAGTAAGCTTTAGCAAGCTTCATGAACATGGCCTCATCTCCGCCTTTATCAGGATGGTGTTTCAGAGACAGTACTCTGTACTGCTTCTTAATCTCGGCAATAGATGCTCCCTAAACAAAAACATAATGGATATATTAATCTTGAGAAGAAGCAGATTAAAGATTTAAATAAGAAAGAACAAGATCCTCAAAAGCAGTAGTAATACAAGCGTCCT
Organism: Enteromius mattozi; assembly: GCA_032359235.1. NCBI lineage: Eukaryota > Metazoa > Chordata > Actinopteri > Cypriniformes > Cyprinidae > Enteromius > Enteromius mattozi. The sequence continues at coordinate 1,632,368 of JAUMHE010000030.1, read as the reverse complement.
TACTGATTCCAAGTTGAGGACCTCATAGGGGTTATACTCCTGGTACTCTCGATCTAATTTAGACACCTTATAGGCCAGGAAAAGAAATACTGCCCACCCAAACAACAGGGCTGCTTTTCTAAGATGACAGAGAAGTACATTTTTAGTTTGCAACCAAAACTTACCATAAAATAGTACAGCAGTTGCTATGTGTCACGGTGACTCGACAGCAAAAGGAGCAGATTTAAGCCATGAAAGACAAGGTATTTCTGAATACTCCACACCTCTGATGCAAGCTTTGTTCTTTACATAGTTGGAGCAGAGATTTGAGGAGTGTCCTAAGTCACTGTAATGCGGAAAATTAATCATTTTATACATTTCGACCACTGTGGGAGGGGCCACAGCAATATGCTAAATCAGACGATCACAATCAAATGGATCCTGACTTACCTATGAAAATTCATAAATGTAAAAAAAATAAATAAATAAAAGTGTGATATCTGTTGCAAGACAAACAAAAAAGCATTGCTGCCTCCTTGGTTATTCAAAAGAAATTAATTAATAATTTAAGAACATCAATCACTTAATACAATAATTAAAATATTATAATAATGTTTGTTTTTATCCTTTAATATAATTACCATGAAGAGGAAGCAAATGAAATAATACTTTAGCATCATATTAAACCGAAGCTGTTGTCTATATTATTTCATTGCCCAGAGCACACTGTATACAGTATACACAACTCCAGAAACCTATTAAAATTACCCTTTATTCACGTTGAAAACCAAACAGACAGGACACAAGTGCAGTGCGTCATAATAACAGTAGGTGCAATGAGCTAAATGAGATTAATTCCCCTAAACCGTCTTTTACTCATTACACACAAACATAATCACTTACTTAAGTGTTGGAACAATGCTCTGCTGTGATTTCATAAGCCGAAGGCGATACCACAGACATCTCCCATGAACTCGTCGTAAACTCTTCAACCTTAATTGCTCTGTGAATTAATTCACATAACAGACAACAACAACAAAATCAGCACCGCGCAATCTAGTTCGCAACCAACATGCAAACATACAAATTCCAAAACAGTACTGTACCAATGTATAATAGTTTTTCCATAGTGAATTAGACAAAGTAATAATAGTATTTATAGTAAATGTCTAAAGTGCATGGTAGTACTGACACTTTTTAGTAAGGTACTGCAAACCTTTTTATTTTTATCTGAATGTGACCTTCTTACATCGTGAGCTAGATTACGAAAGCTGCCTCAAAGTATGCCAAAATGTTATTATTATATAACAGAATAAATAGAAGACACGGATTTGTGTCTTTATTAATATTTGAAGGGTTTTATATACACACACATACAGGGGAAAAAACGTTTGAGTTTTCAGTCTGGCAGGCCACAAAGGTCTATAAAAACCAAGAACCTATTAACCTTTCTTGTGAATGTGTTACTGCACACACTGCGTACTTGTTTGCACAACTGACAACCGCATCAACATTTGCACTTTACATAAATGTATTAAACTTATTTATATATTGTATTTCTCCTTGAGTGTTTAATTTTAATGCAACATTTTATTGCGTCAAGATACTAAATGATTAAATTTGTCATTTTGTTCTGTTGTAACCTGGAGAATCTAGAAAAAAATTTATTAAAATTGAATAGCATGTCGATCTGGTGCATTTAAACAGCATGTGAACGTTTATGTTCATGCGAGTGTATATCACAAGAAGGTGAACATACCATGAGCGGCTAAATAAACAGATACCTTAGCAACATTTCATAACACGTGCTGAAAAATTGGTGGGAGTGGCATACCATGCAGACAGAAAAGGCACAATTAATGATCGATGACGACACTTATATGATCAGATCAGCTGTAGCAATATGTTTGTCAATGTAAACAAACGAGGACACACGAAGAAAGCTTATATTTAACGGATGCCCAGCACATTTAACGTAGGTAACGTTAGCAATGCTCGAACATAGCCTACATTTATTCTTTAAAGGTACTGGCATTGTGATCCATAATTGACATTTTAAAAAGTATTGGAAATATCCCTAGAGTAGTTGAGCTGAGGGGGGTTCAGCTGCTAATGCTACGTATCAACAATCAGGCAAGCCCTTAATGACCTTAATAGATTTACCTTCGATATTCGTTTTATTAAATAACGTTACTGCAATGTCAGAAAATATTCCTCGTAGAGGTGGCAATCTGGTTGTCAGTGCTAATCATCTAGCGACATGTAGCTGCTCTGCTGGTAGTGTATTAGCATATGGGGCCTTACCCGCATTCTGATCCCGGGGCCAGAGGTAATAGGTGGCTGGGATGACTATTAGTCCCACAAAAGACGTAAGGAAGTAGAAAAAGGTGTTGCCACTGTCGTCGTACTGAAACTGTTGTCCAGCCATTTCGCAGCGGCTCTAAACCCCGACTTTTTTCTGCCGCTTTGCCGCCCTATCAGTCGCTCCACTGTAGTAGGACTGGTCACAAATGCTAGGGAGGGAAGCCAGCATCCACACTTTCTGCCACGATAGCTCTTGCTTTCAAAATAAAAGGCTTTCGTATTATTTTATTAGGACTGGTCGTCAGACCTGACCGTGTAAAAATCGGCAGGTATTTTTAAAAACTCATATTATTTTATTGTGTTGCCCTCAAGTTACCAGTAGTATAAAGAATGAGTGGATTTCCCCGTTCAACATGACTTGGGCTTTTATTATGGCGAGTTACTAACGCCTCCCAGCTTACTGTGGAAGTTCTGAAATACGACAAATCCGTGCGCCTAGCAGTGTACGTGTTCTACGCATGCGCTCTACGAGACTACGTGTTTTTACACAACTCATACTTTTAGATGCAGTTTTTCTTTCTTTTCCAAATAAAGAGGGGGTTTTAACCTGTACAGCTTTAGGGGCCCCTCACACAGGCTCTTAGCCAACCCAAAGACTCCAATATAGTTGTAACCAGATTTTTTAAATGGCATTTTGAGTTATAACTTTAATGAACATACATTCCATCCTGCATAATGGATCTATAATGCATAGAATTCGTAGTCGAAAATCTTGTTTTACAGGTTACAAATTCACCCTGGTTTAAAATCATTTGCAGATTATGAAAAGTGGATTTTTATGGTTTTTATTATACAAACACTTGTCCTTCCTGATTTTGTAATTCAACACATGCATTATGATGAAACACTTTCGACATGTAATACCATAGTAGACACATAAACATACTACAGTGATTAACAAAACAGTCACCTTATAAAGTAGAACATTCTGTCAACACTTTGCATTCATTATCATATGCAACATTACTTTTCAATACTAATTGTACATATATTTTCTTTTTTTAGTGGTTCGCCCAAGTGAGGCCGCTATGTCTTGTCTTTTAGATATTCCACCAAGACTTCCAGAGTGTCCGTAGCGCAGTTCATGGAAAGGTTTTTGGGTTACATCATCCCCAATGCGGCCCACTGGCACGTTATATGTTTCTAGGAACATGTTGTATAAAATACAGCAGGTCTTCACGGCTAAACTGGTTTGGCAAACAGAATGCTTTTGCAGACATCCGAGCCTCTGGAAACAAGATCTCAGAGTATGGAGGGAGCCTTGTGCCACTGCAAGAGATGACTGCACTTTCTGGTTATAACATACTTTTTTCTGTCCTAGTGTTGCATAATCAGGGAATGGAGTCAGAAAGTGCTCTGAAAGTGGGAAGGTGGAATTGCCAATGATGTGTTTGCCATGTAGCAGAGCCACAGGGTTTTCCCGCAATACTTTGCCAACCTCCGTGGCTGACAGGACTCTTGAGTTATGCCAATTTCTAGGGTGCTCTGCAGACACGTAAGTAAAGCGACCCTTGTGATTGCAAAAAGCCATGAGTTTTATGAAGTACGATCCCTCTGCATCTCTATATACCTCTGGATCTGGCACATCTGCAGGTTTCTCAATAGGAATGAAACACGTTCCCACTACACAGAGAGTATCTGGTAACCCCACAGTAGAAAGGAACCCCACCACCGACATTTCTGCTTCCTCCCCGTGCGGCCAGTGAATTTCATTAGCCAAGTTACTGGTAACAAGGGTGCAGAACTCATCCAGCTGATCACAAACGAGTGACTCTGTGATGTGGAAACGGTTTGCTACACTGTGGTAAGACTCTTGGGTAGAAAGAGCCCACAGACTAGCAAGCACTGCGTGCCACACCGTCCATCCCTCTTGCCTAATGGCAGTCCATTTGCAAGGTGCCAGCAGCCGTACCAACTCCTACAAACACAAAAAGAACAATTTTGTTTTACAAAACAGTAAGTTCAGCAGAAAAAAAGGACCAGCATGAACTAAAGTACCTCAGTTTGACATGGCGTCAGCTGGAAGTGACTCTTAAAATCACTTATTGTCAAGCTTTGCAGCACTGTATTGAAAACCTCTCTTTTGTCATCCTCTCTGATAGGTGAAACAAAGTAATGTTATCAGTGCATAAACAGCATCATTATTATATCAAATACTGTGTGGATCATCTTACCTTTGGAGATCATTACTTGGTTCAGTTTTTAGCTTCACTCTATTGAAATATAAATTAATATGAAAATATATAATTCCATCATTGGGTTTAACAACAGATTTTTGGTTGCTAGCCAGCTTACTTATATAATCGAGCTGTTTTTGGTACATTGTCGGTAGTCAACCAGCAAAAGGCCAACAACCACGTTTCAACATATCACCAATTTAAGATAGTTAGCTGGACAAATGAAGGAATATTTCTAGTAGTCGAACAGTTGCAAGCTGTAGTAAATGAACGGCGTATTAAAAGAGGCGCCGTGTTGTTTGTTTACCACATAAAGCAACATTAGCGATATAAAGAAAACAGTTTTCTTCACCTTACTTTCCTACGTTTGCGAGTTGAATTCTTCTTGAACAATAAGAAATCTTCAACATCATAGCTGTCTGCTAACAAAAACGCAATACATGTGTCAAGCGCCATGATTTTCGGATTCAGACTGTTGCAATATCGCCCTCTTTTGGCAAACGTGATGGATTTCTCTGCTGAATTTCTTCAGATATTGCCATATTTAGTTAAATTTAGGCAGAAAATATCTTAAATAGGTTAGGTGGTCTTAAGCTGGTCTCTGGCCAAGCAGGCATTTAGCTACTTTAGCTGGTAAGATCCTGACCTTAAACCAGCCCTAATGATCAGCAAACTAACATGTCTGGTTTATGGTTGGCTTGTTTAAGCAAGGATGGCCCGAACACATATTTTGTCTCAGTCTATTATTAATCATTAAGCAAAGTGTTGCTTAAAATCATATTCTATCGATAGATGGCACCAGAGTAATATAATGAACCTGGTGTATGATTTCTGTCCATGCAGAGAGTATCAATGGATCTGCCTTAATCAGCTGTTAATACATTCCATATCATTTACAAAAGAGTGAAAAACATCAAGTGTGTTTGCTGATATGAGAGAGAAAGTAAAATGAGAGGAAGTGATCATGCTAAACCCTCCTCAATAACCTTTGCCGTTTCCTCTTCAATCCCATTGACCTGAATGATGATAGCAGCACAAAATAACAAACAAGAGCTACAATGATGAGACTGCTTACTTCAGACTTGAGAGATGCTCTTACCGTCCCGCGTTAATCAGACAGAGTTAAATATGCAGGGAGTAATTGTGCGGGTCACAACCCCTCATCTTAATTTACACATTATTACATGGAGGTTGTGCACTATAAGGCCATAAATCTGTCTAAAAATCAACTATAACAAGTTGCATGGAAATTAAGACTGTGACATTTACTTTTGTTTCATGCCTAAATACATTAAGTAGGCTAAATGTTCTTTTTACAGTAAATGACATTGCTTATTTTAAAGCTTTATTGTAAAATATATTAAATATTTGTAGTTTTCATGATCCTTATACTTTTTTAACTGTAGTCTAATCATTAAAAACCTAAAAGTAGAAGTCAAGCGATCAAATATTTTATCTTTCATCCAGGTAAATTAAACTTTTTTTAATATTTCTGTAAAATTATAGTTTGTGCTCGGTGTACTATCTCCTTTGTTTGTAATGGTTTAGTATGAATACGAAATAGAGAGCAGGTCTAAACAAACATTACCATTAGCATCTTGAGTTGAGTGTGTAACATCACAGACATTAATACAGGCCTTTAGTAAAACAAATGATTAATTTTATCCAGTGCCTTCTGTTTTATTGTACTGAGCTATTCAGATGCCAAATTAATTTTAGAAATAGTCCTGAATGGAGCTCATCATTGATAAAGACGAAGCACCAAAGTGGCCACCTATTGCCTCCCTGAAATCTTCTCCATTATTCTCTTCAAGAGGTTTTATAGCCGTCTTATCCAGCTGATGGACCGTGCACTGTACCCAAAGGTGGGTGCCCAACAGGGTCAGATGTTTCTGCCCTTATGCCATGGCCCATTATTCAAAAGCTCTTATTCTGCTAGACCCCCTGGGTCTGTGTAAGCCTTGCCGACTGTGATCCTGTTGTCTTATTAAAGGAAGCTACGGGGCACAAAAGTCATCCACCTTAGGTTTCTGACACACCAATCGGCATCTGCGATGTCTCCTCCAGCTGACCTCTCATACGACCTTTGTAATGGGGAGAAACATTTAAGAATGATTAGCAGCAAATGGAGGCTGGAATGGAGAGCTCTGTAGCCATCAGCGGTGCTAACTGACCACTGCGATGAAGTGATTCTATAATCATAATACCATAATCCCATGATCTTCAGACTTTGACCCTTATGAGGTCATAATGGCCCCTTTCATTCAGCAACACATGTTGGATCTTAAGTGAGAATTCTCAAATTATAAAGCTATATTTCTTCAACAAAGCACCATATTCAACTTTAGCTAACTGACAGCTTTAAAAAGTTTGCATAACTACCAAAGGTATGCAGAAAGTATGTGTAACTGATGACAGAACAGATTTATATAGAGCAAATAAAGAAAACCTAAAAGTACAAATGTAAAACAAAATTTATAAGTAAACCTAAGTTTATATCCCAGATTCTATTATACAAAATTGAAATTATACTAGATTTATGGTATTGCTATTAAACAGAATTTATCATTCAGCTAGTTGACAAACACCGCATACTTTTTCTTACTGTCTAAAACTTCTTGAGACCTTTGAGATTTTTAACCGCCAACCTTCTATGATGGATTAAATGTCATGCTTTGCAATATTTTATGTAACCTATACAAATTTTAACACATAAGGAACAAAATAAACACACGCGAACACACACATGGAGTCAAATTACAAAATTAAAATTTTCAAAAAAAAACCAACAATGATTTTCTTAGCTGTTTCCTATTAAAAAGCTCCTTTGCAGATTATGGTACTTGGAAACAGGCCAGAGAGGTTATTATAAAAAGCATGGTAAGAACTCACACTGCTGGACATGCTGTATACAATATACTAAATAAACAATACACATGAATAACAAATAAAAAATAAATACACAATAAAATGAAACACTTTTAGGATTAATTATCTCTTTATTATTCGTAATAAAATTAAAGCCTTACAAAACATGAAAATTAAATCAGACTTTTGTTAGTATGCAAGTTTTTCTAAAGAGCACAAAGCAATCACTAATCAACACAAAAAAAATAATTTGTAACGCCAAGTCATCCAAAATCCTAATGGCAACATTTAAACAATGCAGCAGTTACTTTGAAGGTTTGTTGGATCAGTCCCTGCTGAGTTTCAGGCTCAGGGATATTTCATAATGGGCTCACTGCTTAAGGTCCAAAGTCACTGCTCTGATTTTACCAGGGCAAAACGTGCTGACGGATAATCTCATACCCCCCACCAGTTCCCCCTCATCCTCTCTAAGGTTCTTGTCAGATAAACTAAGGTTCGGGTCATACATTTCAAAAGGTATTTCAGGTTTTGCGTCAGTTCCTCGAACACGTGGCCATAAAATTTGCATGGTTGCTACATTTGGCAGTCAGGTCAGGAGTAATGACTTTCACAAACAGATCTGGCATTGCAGGTATGAAAGCTGTCGTTCTTGTTAGACATTGCACTCATGAGCCACAAATGAAAAGGCTATTTTTCTCCATATATTCCTGTACGATCATATGATTGGATAAATGAAGTGAAATGCGCTTAACAGGCAGTGTGATAGGCAATGGCTTGGCTCCATAAGACCAAAAAGCCAATGCAGCTTAACGGATGTGTTGTTACGATTAATCGGCCAAGTAACTTTATCCTACATTTAGATTAGCTGCTAATGACTGGGGAAACAGGCGCTTTGCAATCCAAGGAAAGTCCACGTAACCCTGAAAACAACAATCCTGTCAATCGCACCAAGGAAGGCTTTAGGAGTTAAGCAAAACTAAAATAGAGGCATGAGGAAGCTATTTAAATTATTATAAACTATTTCACAACTGAAGAAGTATGCATTCAGTGTGTACAAAACACTTTACTTCATATAATGCTATGGTCAACATCTGAGTACAGAAAATGAAAGACCTCTCTGATGTATCACTATTATCTTTTTTGGAATAATCGGTGTGTTCATTAATAATTGGTGTGTTCTGAGAGTAGAGTATATAACCACACAATGAGAGAAGACTATGGCAAATCCATTGTAAAACAAAAAGTGAAGTAAACAGGCACATAGGCCATCTAAAAAGGCTTCAGTTGCCTCTTCCATCCTTTACTTTTCTCCTCTACTCACTGCATACACCTTTGCCCCTGAATAAAGTATTTGTAACAAGATCTTTCTCTAATGCACATGGAGTGCTTCCAGAAGTGGTACCACTGCCATGTAATGTGTGTATGTGTGTGTGTGTGTGTGTGTACACGTGTTTATATGTGTGTATGTGTGCGAGTTTTTTTATCACCTAGAAAAATAGAGAATACAAAATGTAACATGGTCTGTTAGTGCAGTAGAAATGCAGCATAACCAGTCTTATGTACAAGATAAATGTCCCTCTTTCAGGATCACATCTACTTCATACCTTAAATACAATAACATAATACTAGCATCCACTGTAATTATTGAAATCATCACTGATCCTCTGAGAAAATCAGTAGAATTATCAGTAAAACTTGCAATTGGCGAATTTAAATCAATAGTGCAAATCACAAATTGTGCAAAAAAAAAAAAAAAGATTTAAATAGAAAAAGAATACAGCATGTGTAGAGCATCATAAAGTCTTTGATCCCGGCTGTGCTTGGAGTCCAGGAGAAGATATGAACCCTACCCATCCATGTTGAAAGTGCCTGTTGGTTTAGCAGGAGAGGTGAACCAAACGTCCGCTCAGCTGAATTTGTCTTGGATATTCATTAGGCTGCTGCTGGACTTGGCTCTTTTGGCTGTGGATCAGGATGAGAGAATAGATTAGAACTAAACTGGCAAAAGATGCAACAAAATCAACACACAGTTTAGCAATGAAGTCAGAGACTTCATACTTGCTTAGAGCATTAAAAAAACACTTTGTCTTCTACCTGTTTTGAAAGACACTAAAATTAGTTGTTTTTGAGACCGCTTGGTTAAATACTGTTTGAAAGTGATTGACCATGAAATCTAAAGCAGTAAGGATCAAGCATGCTCAATTAACACTATCAAAGACCTTTGGCCTTTTGCTTAAACTTTCTAAAGAGACTATTTGCAAGGCTAGGCAAGTTACTTACGGTGTATAAGCTTGCGCTTCTTTTGTTCTGAGTGCAGGAAGCTGCTTAAGTAAAAGATGATGGGGAGGAAGAGCATGAAGCTGGACACTGCGATGACAGCCACTGTCTCCTCCCGAGGTAACAAGCAACTGTAGTTTTTACTCCACAGGTGCCGTGTCATGTTCATCTGAGAAGCGAGCAAGGCAATGATACCACAATTCAGTTCATCTGCTACCATTAAGGCTTGTTCACACTGTAGCAACAAAAATGCATTTATTTTTAAAATATCTAGCAAAAACAGAAGAAATAAGTAAAGTAATATTTTAGTTATATTAGCTATTTGAGATTAACGGTAGACAAAAAAATCTCAAATGCATTGTACAAACAAAAAAACAAAACAATGGCTTATGTTGGATAAGTGTGTTACATTACATTAATGTGTCTGGCAGATGAGTTTATGATTTTATCCAAAGAAAAATGCATTTTAGATACATTTTATAATGGATTTTAATACATTTCCTGGAAATAAAACCAATAACCAGTGTTCCTACTGTCTGTAAAGCCTGGAATACACTTAGTTATGAATAGTTCATCCAAAAATTAAAATTTGCCATCGCTTGCTCACCAATGGATACTCTGCAGTGAATGTATGCTGTCAGAATGAGAGTCAAAACACGAATAAAAGCATTACAATTACCTCCAAGTAATCCAGCCCCACTAATTAATGTCCCGTGAAAAGCTGCATTTTTTGTAAGAAACAAATCTAACATTAAGACTTAATTAACTTCAAACTATTGTTTCTGGCTAAAATATAAGTCCTCTATTCATAATGTTGCTTTCTCCAGTGAAAAAGTAATCTCATCTGAATCGGGAGAGAAATATGCACAAATCAAGCACAAGTAACAGTCAAAAAGAGTTCTAAACAAATATGTTGCTGGATTTGAATGTAAGAGGACGACAGAGGATGGTCTTTTTTACTGGAGGAAACATTATTTTGTGTTATGGACATGCACCTTTCGGCTTGTGGATTTCTTGTAGATTATTGTGATGTTTTATCAACTGTTTGGACACTTATTTGACGCCACCCATTCACAAAAGAGAATACAGTAGTCAACATTTGAAGTGGATCAAAAAAAGTTAATCAAAGTTGTCCTATAAGACAAGAACAGGTATTGTTTTGGTTTTAGGACAGCTTTGATGAAAGGTTTTTATCCACTTCACACGTTGACTACTGTACACTGGTGAGCATTACTAAATTTCAAATCTGAATAGCTTGTAAAATATGTCTGATATTCTCTATCTGGATTGTTTTTTGTTTTTTTGGCAAAAGTCACATTTTGTATTTCAGCCTTTAGTTTGCACAGATGTAGGACTATAGAGGGTGCTGTTTTACAATTCTCCCATAATTCCACATCACAAAACTTAATTTGATAACTTAGAACTGCGTTTGATACTCACTGCGTCTTCTAAATCAATGCAAAGCTGTTGTTTTTTCTCCATTCTGCCATAGACCTCGGTCAACTGTTTGTATGAGGTTTTGCAGTCTTTGCACAGTTCAGTGTGGTTCTTCTATTAAGAGAAAAGGATACTCTCAAACTCTAGTCACTGTTTTATAATTGAGCTTGTATCTGCATAAGACATTTTGTAATACCTGATATTGTTCAAAACAAGAAAGTGACTTATTCAGAGTGGCCATGAAGTTGAGAGTATCATTGGAAAGAGCATGTTGATCTTCAGTCAGACATTCTAACGAACAAAAAATATTAGACTCATTCTCAAAATAATCATAACTGCAACAAGTGATTGTGAGTATATTATCTGGTTAAGAGTGAAAATGAAAGAAACATGCTTAAGGGAAGCATGCAGCCTAATGCCAGTTTTGATTGAACCTACAAAATTTCAGGCTATGTTACTTACGCTTGCATTTCGCTGATGTCCAGATCTCATCTAATTTGATGAAGAGGGTATAGAGTAGCATCAACCTATCAGAACGCATCAGGCTGTCATGGCAACTGACATTTTCAGGGGTAGACTATGAGGACAACACATAATCACAAGTCATAAAGTATTGCATTAACTTCTACAGCTGCAGTCCATAATTGATTTGTGACCCTGGACCACAAACCCAATCTTAAATCACAACAATATATCAAATTGTTCAAAATTATTTATTTTTCTCTTATGCCAAAAAAATAAGATAATAAGTTAACATCATGTTCCACTAAGATTGTAAACGTGCTACCTTAAATATATCAAAATGTCATTTTTTGATTAGTAATTTGAATGCTAAGAGCTTTATTTGGACAATTTTGAAGGCAATTTTCTAAATATTTAGATTTTTTTGTTCACCCTCAGATTCTAGATTTTAAAATAACTGTATCTCAGCCAAATATTGTTGTATTCTAACAAACCATACATCAATGAAAACCTTATTTATTCAGCTTTCATATGATGTATACGTCAAACAAAAAACTGGTTTTGTGGTCCTGGATCACATTTTAGATTAACAACCTTGTACAAAGACAAAAACATACTGTACAGCATACAGTACGTATTAACATCTTTACCCTAAAAGGTACATTGAGAATATTATACCGATGTGTAACTATTTAAATAAACTTGGTTCATTCTAAAATAGCTCTTTAAGCATGCTAAAATATTCCATAGCCAGTGTGAGTCTGGCTTGATGAAACACCGTGAACACACGATCACGAGACATGAGTGCATGTGACTCGTGGAATTCTGTAAACCTTCAAATCACGCAAGAACATTTATAAGCACTTTGGTGTTAGAAATTAACATTTTGATTCAGAATGAGCACCTACTTTGTCATATGATATGTTATTATAAATGTACTGCAGATTGTTGAAGTCAGTGAAACAGTTCTGACACACTTTGACAGGTCGCGCATAATCCACGAGGCACTTCGCGAAAGTCACGTAGCGGTCACCGTAGATGCGAAGCAGTTCGCTACAATATTCGCCTTCCAAGTCTTCTGGAAATGTAGATGAAAGACTGAGAGAGTAGAAGGATCCCGGAGTGCTCTTCTGTGATACTGGAAAGACTGCTGGCAGCTTTAGTGCGCTATCGCCACTCATTTCTGAGGGTGAAATAGAGCAGTTAGCAACGGCAATGAATGTAAATACGCATGCTGATACAAAGGTACATTTCGTTAACAATTCCATATTTTATACACTCCACGCTTTAGCTCTGCGTTTTGCGACTCTACACAGCTTCCTGTTTTCTTTCTTTTCCCTACGTCGTGGTCACATGATTAGGGAAATCTCGCGATGGACGGGTTTTCAGCTGACAGGTGCACCTGTCTACAGTGAAGTTGAAAGAACTGGATACTGAGTCCCATTTCATCCATTTCCAGTTGTTTTGTGTATATAAAATGTACTATTTAAACGTAACTATTTTGCTTTCATTTAATTTCTATTTCAGAGTTGAATTTATGTCGAGTTGTAGCTACAGCAAGAGCTGAATATGGTCAATTAAAGAGGTATTTAACATATATTTAAAATATATATGTGATACCCCTTTGTATTTATGAAATACAGCCTACATTTTACAACTAGTTTATAATGTTGTGCATTCTAAATATGCGAAATTTAAGTTAATGTTCAACAGAAATTTAACAGCTTCCTGAAAGATGCAGAATAAGTATTTTCGCTTTAGCTTTTGATTATGCACAGAGAATTTAGTCCAATTTATTTATAATTATCGATATTTAGTCGATGTGAAGGTACCACATAAACGCACACACCTCATTTAATCCGGATTAATAATAGAGTCTAATATACATCTGACTCTATTCTTTTTGTATGTCATTAGAAACAGTGGCTTTATGAAAACTCGCTGCATAGCTTACTCTCTCTTCTCGGTTTTTGACACCGCGTGCAATTTTGCGAATGTGTATAGCGCGCGCGGCCAAAAAATAATTACGGAGTCAAGGTAAACGATCTGGGCTCCGATTCTGATTGTGTTAATTGTCGCAAACCCTCGAATCAAGCCACTGCAGTCAATGGTCTTTAATGTGAAATTAGTGCCTCTTGATAACTTGCAGTCCGCGGCAATTCTGCAGTCATGAGAGCCTGATGGAAATGGGGGACTGAGAATGCCTCGCATTAAGGGCTATTCTACTGCGTGCGCTGATGTCTGAGGGTAAATTCGCAGGTTTTATGTCGTGGATTGTGGCATTAGCTCTCCACTACTACAGAGTAGCAGCTCTGTTATTGTGATAGCCTTAAATTGGATGATCCAAGTCATCCCTCCACTCCTCCCCCAGGCAGCTGAATTCAGGGAGCTTATGAACAAGGTATACAAAATCATACAGTGATACCAAGTACCAAATATTTTACACACACATCGCCTATATTACCTCACGTCCTGAAAGAAATAAGATTATTGATCACTGTGAAACTAATCAGGTTTTTATACAGGTAGGCCTACAATTACCATGTGCACTAAGGACTTCGTTTGAATGCACAACGGAGACAGAGGCAATTGAACGAGGACAAAAATCACTAATTAGGCTGGCTAAGTGAAGTATCTTCATCGACTGGAGAGCTCTTAAGCAAAGGGATGAGTCTGGATAACTTGGCTTAAATTCTGAAAATTATAAATGTGCGTGGCTCAAGATTATCCCTAATGAATTTTTAAAGCGAAGGTTTTCAGGAACTACAAGAGACAATGATTTCATGGGTCATCTGATCCTCACAATCATTTCTGAGGTAGGCCTAAATGAGGCATGTGTGATCGTGATGCGTGATGACATTATCCCGAGATGAATTATTTTGTTCTCGTAATTATGGCGTTTAAAATCTTAAAACAACATTCTGCCATCTAAATAAAACCTTTGGACCAGCTACACAACTGAATGTGGATTCTTTTCTGTTTGTCTTGGTGAATAATAACCTAATTAACAGTTAATTATATATATATATATATATATATATATAGTAATATTGCATTTTAAGATTAAAATATATAAATGGGTTTTTGCATTGCAGCTTGACTGTATCGCGCTTCAGTAGGCTACCTTAACTTTGACTTGGTAGCCTAATTCATGACTCTAGGGACCAGTTAAGGGTTAACTAAAGACTGTGCGCTTTAAGCCGTAGTCTAAACCTGGAGAGAGAGGAGCTGTAAAGTTATGCAGAAGTTATTCTCCATCCTTTGGGCCGTCCCTAATCCCCCAAAACCGCGTTCTTTTATGCGAGAACTGTGCCTCTTTTCTTGTTTTGCGCTGCCTATACAACATAAAGTCAGACTGCATTTAATGCTTATGGCGGGATGTGAGGGGGATTTTGCAAATGCGAGGCCCCCTTTCGCCGAAATATTGCTCTCTAAACGTCGTGTGAGTCTACCAACCCAAAGCGACCCCAGATTCTACCCCCCCGGTGTCTGACTCGAATGACAAACCAGCCTGATTTCACTGCATCGCTGGGAAATGTTGGGGCTGATAATAGAGATTTCGCTTTCATTTTTTACGGTTGACTTGGTTATTGTTGCTTTTCTTTTGCCCTGATTCCTTCCAGGGATTAGGCCTGACTTCCCCACTAGCAGCGGCCAAAGTGGCCCGAACTGGGGATGACAACTGACGAGGATCAAGGATTGGGCTATTCTGCCCTCTGAGAGGCAATGTGAACCGAGAAGAGCTGGACAGGAGAAAAGCCCTTGGACAGGAGAAACGCGCTCTCAATGCTCAATGAACGGATGCCCCTGAATAGCTCAGAGAGCCCTGCAGCCTAATTAATTACTCCTAACTTTGTCGTTAAAACGTGAATATCAGAACCTCACTAATTTGCATACTATAAATGGCGGTCCTATATCAAAAATAAATAAATAATCAGAACACAACTGAAACAATTTTTTTAAGGGGAGATAATGGACAGTTGCTCATTAAAAAACAAAAAAAAACGAGTGGGGATACCATCTTAAGTACTTATGATATGATGATACCTACACAGTTTGTAGCTCCAAGTGCAAAATTGGGTGTTATATTTTTAGCATACACTAAAAAGGTACAAAAGCTGTCACTGGGGCGGTACCTTTTCAAAAGGTAGCCCACACCATTTTACCTCATTGATTATCCTGTTTTGTACCTAAAGATATTGGTAACTTAAAAGTACATTTTACATATTAAAAAAGTGTTCCACTTGAAAGGGTTTATACACATTTTTAACCTGTGATCTGTTTGGTGGTCAAGGTTGAACACTGGTCTGTGAGGTGAATCCCAGCCCCAATTCATACAATTCAAGCTGATCCATCCATAAATGACCTGGATGGTCTAACTAGAGACCCTTCGCAGAAGGTACACCGTTATGAATGATTGAATTGTATTATTTTTTATGATTATTTAAATTCCTTTTATGTAAAGATCTTTGAATTACCATTGAAGGCCCAAATTAATATACATGAACGTACCTCGCCTTATTTACCACTAAAGGGTGCATATACCTTAAATTAACATATTATACCCAAATTTTGAAAGGGTTCGACCATTATGCCATGTTAGCTGATAAAAGCTTGGTGATAATTAACATAATACGTCAGAGCAGTTTGACACATCCTGAAAGTTTCGGTTCTGCTTTTGCAACACAACTTCTGCTAACAGACTAAACTT
Organism: Enteromius mattozi; assembly: GCA_032359235.1. Taxonomy (NCBI): domain Eukaryota; kingdom Metazoa; phylum Chordata; class Actinopteri; order Cypriniformes; family Cyprinidae; genus Enteromius; species Enteromius mattozi. Next base: position 1,616,093 of record JAUMHE010000030.1, on the reverse strand, counting down.
CTGCTTTTGGCTAGACCAACTACATATATGCTGGTGGATTTTATTAAACTTATTCTAATAGAGAAATGTGTTTTCTCAATAAGCCCAAGACCTGTGTGACCTTTTTATTCACCCTGGGAAAAAAATGTGGACTGTGTTACCTGTTTTACGGTTAAAAACATACAATTTGAACTGATTGGTAACACTAATCAATGATGTCTTGAGCTTGTCTCCCTCAGCTAGACATGTTGACCATTTATGAAGAAGTTAATCTTTGTTGACGGTGTTGTGCTCCACTGTTGGCGCTCTTGGCTCACAGATCCAAGGCTCCAACAAACAGTTGGGATAATTACCAAACATGTAGCTGACGAACTCGATACACAATGGCGCATTGACTTCCTCACTGTTGGTCGCCTCTGTGGAGCGCCACGGCGAGGCCATCACTCCATGCAAGTCACCCCAGGCATCGTTCACCCGGAACGGGAGGCAAGGACGTCTTGTTTCATAACAAGACATGATGCTGACTTCTTTCAGCTCCAGCGAACTGGACATAAATCGGCTGACAACCTCCAGAACAGGATGATCAGAGGGTTGAAGGGGGCGAGTTAGAGTCAGCTTTTTCTGGGGAAAAAGAGTTACAGTTAGAGTTTGCTAAGTGGACTGCATGAACATTTTAACAGTATTTTACAGGTCACTTGTTGTTGCGCCTATAGGACTAAGGACTCCGCGTTATCACCTTGGGCTTATAGAAGAGTCATCCATGTCAAATGCACCCATAATCACATACTTCTCTCCTATATAGTAAGCAAAAATCTACATGAAAAGAGTAGTATATCTGAATTCACAGTAATCATTTGGTGTGTGTATCCGATGGACACTTCACTCAGGGGCGGACTTACCCATTAGGCAAAGGTAGGCGACTGCCTTGGGCCCCCGAAAGCTAAGGAGCCCCTAAAATGCTTTTCATACACGAGATGCACATTAAGCGAGGATATGCGAATAGTTGCTATTTACTGTGTTTATTACCACGACAACCATCTGCGTGTCCGAGTTGAACATGCTTCTTGTGTATCCTGCTTGTAGCAAACGAAAATATTATGCATCTGATACTCGCGCTCCTGCGCCTGCTTCGTTCAGCGAACGGCTGAAAGGAGCTGCGCTTTCAGTTAAAATGTTGCTTATCTGAGGCCCCGTTTACACTAGTGGGTTTTCGTTTTAA
>JAUMHE010000030.1:1585769-1603374 GCA_032359235.1 Enteromius mattozi | reverse complement strand
GTGAATAGATTAACGGCGATATTTTTTTTATCGCGCGATAAGAGTCTCGCGTTAACGCAGCACGTTAACGCCGATAATGGCCCACCACTCGTGTAAATCTATGTTGGCAATGTTTCATTGTTTAATGATGTGGTAGAGGAAAAACCTGTCACAGTAGTTCGTTTGATGTTTTTGGTGAGAAACTTAATACGCAACTGCCTATAAAGGACAGTTCTGGCTTTTCAGCTGCCGCTTTGTGTCACTATGTAGTCAAGGCCACCATAGTTGAGATATAGCATCACAAAATGTTTTCATAACATGATCAGTATAATGGATGCAACACCCACATCAACTCCTTTCACCAAATGACTGCTACTTAAAGTAAACATGACCAGGGGAGGCTTTTGTATGGTTACTTTGTAAGGAATGATTGAATATGATTATTGTAATTAAAGTGAATCAATGTAGTGGAGAAACGATTTCTTGATTACATTAGGACTGGATTGATTGGTGGTATAATTATTTTATTAGAAATCATTTTGGTTGTTTGTAAGCTGTATGTTGTTCTTGTGATACTCTTTAAGGCCCAGATATACTCCACTTTCCATTCCGCCTTGCGCACAGCTGCAAAAAAGAAAAGAAAATTGTACTTAGAGAGAACTCGAACAGACAAACTCAACACATGTGCAGGAGCGTGTACTTGACTTGCACTGTCTCAACATTTACCTCGCGCATGCGCTGTTTTACCCGAACTGTTCGCGCGGTCTCAAAAAATTGCCTGAACACGGATGGGGTGCGCGGCTTCCACAAGCCTTTCTGATGACAAAAATTACGTAATGCGGACCGTGCAATGTGTTTATTAAAGTGCATAATGTGCATACACCATCTTTTTTTATGATTATTCCAAGACTATTGAAATAATTCAATAAATATATCCAGGTTTATATAAGTGCAAGTAATGTGCAGACTTGGGAACTGTTGTCGGTCATTAGTTGTTTGTATTTTTTATTTATTTTTACTTAAAATGTTATATTTTCACACTGATTCACAATGAGACTTTATTGCTTTGTTTATACAGCATTCAAAAAGTCAGTAAGTTGTTTTTTTTTTTATACATCAAGGTTGCAACATATTGAGAAGAAAAGAGTTTCAAAATATTTCAAAAACATTAAAAAATAAATGAATAACTTACTGACCTCCAACTTTTGAATGGTAGTGTACTGTACCTATATCTCTCCTATTTGTTTGTAAAGGTGTAGATAAGGAATATTTAGTTCTTGGTCTCTAGAGTGGACTACTACTACTGATGTGGAACCGTGATGTCTCCTTTTCAAAGTGCCACACATTCTCAGACATGGTGCTATGGTGTTTTATATTTTATATTTTCCACTTTACTCAGTTCGCCTGTTATCAGATGTTTGCTCTGTCTGTTCTTGTCCTCTAGCTGCGTCATCCATTAAAATGCTGATATTTTGGCACCAGTGATCAAATTTTTGCTCTGTCTCCAAAGTGCAATACCTTTTCTTCCTCATATAAACTGAGGTATAACACCTAATCAGTTACACTAATGAGAAATACAATCATTGCAATTCAGGGAAAATGAAACCTGTCAGCAGCTTAAGGTCAAAGCTGTTACAAGAATATTTAGTTCGTTAGTGCTAGAGACAACATGTCTTACCCTAGGGGTTGTAAACTGATCTGAAACTTCTAAGATGCCAAAATCTTCCAGGGTAATCAAAATAATTTTGAGCAAGATTTTACCTGGTATAATTTAAAAAGAAACCATATAAATGTAAACTGGTGAAACCGTAAAGCTTAATATAGTGGCTGTAAGATAGGTTTATTTTGATATGTGGTGATATTTCTGTAAGCATTCAAGCAGATAAGAGTATATACCTATTACCTTGCATGGCAAACAGCTGCTTCAGCACATCATTGACAAGATCTTTGAGTCAGTGAACTTGTTTCCAAAGGAACTCGAAGAAACACCCAAATAGATGCTGTTAGGCAGTCTTGTTAGCACAGATTTGCAGCGGTTCTGTCTTGCTGTGACTCTGTCAGGGAGGGTAATTGAGTTGAGCACAGAGGGGGTCAGAGGTTTGGGCTGCATTTGGTGTGTAATTAGATAAGCATAGTTCACCCACGCACATAATATACACACAGCGCTCGGACCCAAGCTTGTTTTATTTATTTGCTAATCACAACTGACACTCAGAGCAACAGCGCATCTGTTCACATTTTCCTACCACCTTTTCTCTTTCTTTCTCGTCCACTTCAATTGTGTGCATGTGTGTGTTTTCGTCCTGTCTGTTCCACTGACACACATTCAGAGCTGATGTGCTGTCACAGATAGCTTTGCCTGGTATACTTCCATCTTCTGGTACTGCTTTGTTTTCTGTCATTTTTCTGCTGTTAAATTTCTTCTGGACTGTGGTCACTCCATCACCATTTTTAAATCAATTTATCATTTAGATTTTGCTTATGACTTTTGGATAACAAGGTAAACAGATTTCTACATGCCTTGAGACCTGTATCACAATTTTCATAACAGCAGGACTGTTTTGTAATTCCCTGTAATAAAGTATGCTCGCAAACCGCTATATTACCAAATGTAAATATTACATTTTTAGATGTGGCATGCAAATGACCAACTCATTTTGATTTAGGGCAGTCATCCTTGAGGGCCTTTTGAAAAGCACAGTGGCATGTGCAAACTGATTAACACACAGCTAAGCACCATTAGGCTTTTTTCCTAAAATAAAGAATGTGAAGCCTTCAGACAAAATTATCACAAGGAATGTGTTGCATAACTACAAATGTGATTTAGGTGTGATTAATGTGTTGGATGGTACTTTCTCATTAAGATGATATTTCCCTTACTGTCTAAATTAAGATGAATGTACTATGTAGAATCCAAAATAATCAGCAAGGCTTAGAATAGAGGATATGTGTGTTGTCATAGGATGATCGCTGCCTTTTCACGTCTGTGCCACCTTACAGTTAGAGTTCTAAGTCATCAGTGATGTATTTCTTTAAATGAAAAGTAAACCATACTCATTTCTGTTGCGTGGACAGCGGTGCCTTAACATTAAAAAAGCACATCCCAACATTCGCTCTCTCCAAGTAACATTTTCTCATTTACTTTTTGTTCTCTTTTATTTAAAACAATCCATCTGGTTTATTTGTGTGTCTTTACTCACCTTCTCTCAGTCTGTATATCAAGGTGGGTGACAAACACTACACAGTTACATAATAATGCTGTGTAAGCTACTGTTTGACCACTCATGTTTGCTCTGGGCACATTGTGTAGAGGTGTAGTCCATTAAATGTATCCATTTATTTAGGTTTTGTTATCTTGTTAACCAAATAATACATTTAAAATGTACACTGTGTTTTTTTTATTGTTTTTGTCTGGAGCAAAATAGATTGCAATGAGTGTGATGGGGAACATTATGTACCATCAGGGAAGAGAGGAGAAATGCACAATAAAAGGGGCCTTTCAAATTTGTCCAAATAACAGTGTGGTGTGTATGTGTGTGTGAGTGTGCTTTCAGGCTGTTGAGATTCAAACTGTGTTCCTGATAGCCTGATGACCGTCTGCCTGCTGGATTTCACAAACTCCACACAGAATACTGATATCGGGATAGAAACACATCAGCAACTGCTTATATAAAGCCAGTCCAGACAATTGTTTAGAACTGTCAGTTTAGAGCAAATAAGTCTTTATGTAATATACTTACAGTAAATGCATACATACACATCTTTATGTAATACATTTACATAAGGTATAACAGTTTCTTATTTATTGTATACTTTATGTAATACTTTTGAATCATGAAATCTCTCCTACATCAGATAAGCTTTTTTAAATGCCACTGCATTTTTTCTTTACATTATACAGTTGTACAGACACAAAACAGTTTCACAGTCTGATGAAGACAAATATTGACCTGAGTCAATAAATCATTTGAATGACATGCAATATGAAATGTTTTCATATATTATTTCATTTCATATTAAACAGTTGAGTTTTACCGTTTTCGAATCCAATGAGCCGATCTCCGGGTTTAGCGGTAGCAATTTTAGTTGTAGCTTAGCGTAGATCATTGAATCTGATTAGACCATTAGCATCTCACTCAGAAATTACCAAAGAGGTTTGATATTTTCCTATGGACTAGGAACTTTGTTGCCACACCATGGCTGCAGAAGGCACAATGATATTACACAGCACCAGAAAATGCCAGGGACTCTTTCAGGCGCTGTGTAATATCATTGCGCCTGCTGCACCCATGATAAGGCAGCGAAGTTCCCTGATTATTACGTCAGAATGACAGTATAGTTCCTAGCCATATCGGCCTAGAAAATCACAACTTTTTATTTTCCTTCTGTCTTAGTACATGATGTAATTACAAAAGAGTTTTAAATAGGAAAACTATTGAAACTCTTTGGTAATTTTTGAACGAGATGCTAATGGTCTATGCTAAGCTACAGTTTAAAAGTGCCAGACCTGGAGATTGGCTGAATGGATTCAAAAATGGTGAAACTGAACTATTTAACTCTAAACAACCTATTGATGAGCCTGTTTTCAAAAAAAGTGGAGTGTTCCTTGTAAATTTTAGATAATTAGTGTTTCAAAATGATTTAAGTTTATGTCAAGCTCAGTATGGTGGGTCTTATTGGTTACACATTATAGATAGTATGTTGTAGATTGTGTGTGCCTGGTACTGAAGAGCTTTTGATGTGCTTGTAGTATTTGATACAAACAAACACTGCACTTGGCACTGCCTGCAGTGGGTGTTACAATCAAGGACATTGTCACTCTCATACACACATAAACAAATACTCATGCTGACAGTGACACACACACACATACACAGTCATACATCATCTTTGCTCTAGTGTAAACAATCTGCAAGGCACAGGCTTTGGAGTAATGCAAAATGCTTTGCGCTAGACAAACATCACGTCTGGATGCTCTCTAGGGAGATGTGTGTAGGATCCTCTGGATTGTTCTGGGATTGCACATCTTCTGTGTTCAGCAGCATCTATTTAAAGTTTATTTCAAATGTGTTCTAGCATTTACAGATAGCACAAATACTGTCAAGACCGCCACTGTTAGTACTTGTTCCAGCTATACTGGATCTATAGCAGTTAACTATTTGGGCTGGACTAATGCCTCTTTGCCGCAAGACTAGAATGCTGAGAGAGCTAGAAACCATAAATGTCAGCCTAGAGAAAATGGCAAGAGGGCATAAAACAGAGAGACCAGATTTAGACACATTTGATCCATTTTTCAATGCTCTGCTCATTACTTTCCCCATTATATGATGAGGCATATGTGACCCATTGACCCAGAGTCTCCAATACCCAGACAAAATTGAAGGCTTTTTTGGCTGGGGTTGCCTTTTTAGACAGCTCATCTATTTTTAAGGATTAGAGTTTGTATTTTCGCTGTGTCTAATCTGAAACTGCTGTGGCATTACTGTCTCAAATGGACTTATATTCTATATATTTTCTTTATGTTTTTGATAACTGTCTGTTACAAAAGTTTAACCTTTTTATTAAAATTGTTGACTTGGTTACCCATGTAACGATGGAAAGTGCAACCTTTTTTTTGCAACTCAGTAAATGAATCTGAATATATTGTCTGGGTTAATGTCACTTTGGTACACGTCTATATCTATTTTTAATCCACTAATGGAGATGACTCAGCATTTCAGGTTACCCATCATGCCAAGGTCAATATCTAAGTGTACTAGGCTCAGTGGTCAAAGGTGATGACTATTGGACCACGGCTGGTTGTTGCTCAGTGATGCGTGAGCATTTCCTGTCTGTTGTTGTGCTCATTTGTTAAAAAGTGTGTGCATTGTGAATCCACCAGTCAGCACACTGAGTAGTAAAAAGCCATTAATCTTTCTGTTTAATGACCCTGAGCCACTGAACAGCTGTGATGGCACTCTTTACAGTTGAATGCAAACTAATCAAAACTAAAAAAAAAAGTAAAATTTACCTCATTCCTTTAGAAATTATGAAAAATGTCTATCTAAATTGGTAGCCTATGTTTGTGTGTGTATGTGTGTTTTCCCATTGGACAGTCCAGCTATGTACACACACAAAAACTGGAACATAGACACACACAAGCCTTTTTCCCTCTCAATTGAATGATTTTAGTCCTTATGGAACCAGAGGACACGTTTTACTCCATTAATCACAGAGACCACACAGCAAAGCACACAAAAGGGTCAAAATATTCATAACACAGCTACCAGCCCCCTCTGTCTCTCGTTCTTTATCTTCCCCTCTCCTCTGTTCCTGACCTTGTCTTGTTTGAAGTACAGGGTTTGTGGTTTGTGGGTGTTTTTTTGGTTGAGCTGTATTTAATCAAAACAGGCTGACTATAAGCTCTGAAACACATGACAGATGTTTACACAACAAGATAGATATTGTGATCTGTGTTTATTAAAACCTTTTTTTCAATGCTGTTTTATTTCCCGCAGTTGTTCTCAGGGGCAATATCATCACCACATCACTCTGTGGCTGCCGACCTGGAACGGTTAGTTTATGACCTCATGAGAATAGGGATGTGTGTCTGATAAGACTGGATGACTTCTCCCAAATGGGTAGTGATGTCTTGAAGAGACGCACTCTGAGGTTGTCCAGGTTAAGTGATTCACAGACAGGAATGCCGATAGTGACTCTGCGCTGATATTGTAAACACTCTCCCCGGTGGCTAATAGTTCATGGAAGGTCTTTTTGGTTATTTGGGTGAGATGAAAACATCTATTTCAAATAAATGCCGTTCTTTTGAAAATAAAAATGAAGAGCAAATGTTTTCAGAATTTAAACATATCAGCATATTTGAATCATATGACACTAAAGACAGGTTCAGTGGCTACTGAAAATTCAGCTTTGTCGTCACAGGAATCAATTACATTCTAAAATATATATTATTAGTATTTTTGCCATTCGACTATTTTGCAGATTATGTCAAACAGGAAGAGGTCTTTGTTGGTGTTTGTAGATTAATCTGTTGTGCCTAACATCTTGTTCAGTCCTGTTTTGCTGGATGGTTTCTGGTTTTCTCATTATCAGGCTTGGACCTCAATGACCTCTCTGCCGTGTGGCACATTACCCACAATGCTCTGATGTGACCTCCCTCTGATGGAGGTTGGCATTTGAAGAGCACTTTTCCTCCTCTCATCAGACATGTTCTCTCACTGTCACGTTCCGGAAGGATCCATCACATAACCTTCCCTGACCCCCCCTTTTCTGTCTCCTCGCACTCGTCCAGCAGACAGGGCGATATGCCGCCAATACTAACGGCTCAATAGATGGTTGTTTGTGTGCATGTGACTGTGACTGAAGTGATATTTTATTCATGCCCGTGCAATCTTCATCACCACTTCTTGTCAACAGGGTTACATGCTAATAGTATGACAACCACAGGTTCAGCATGCCTTTATCAGTCCCCTTAGTTATTCATACAAAAAGAATTTGTGTAATAATCATATTTTTCAGGTGTTAGCAAAAAAAAATAAAAAATCCTATGGATCCTATGGATTTACACTAATGAAATGTCTGGAACAATATCTAAGGATGAGAATATCCAAAGACAATACTGCAATACTGCACACAAAGCCATATTGGTTGTTTTCCAGGCGATTTAAATCCATTTAATGTGTTAAATGAGCTATGGTATCTTTGTTTGTAAAGGAAACCATTTTGATAATGTTAACCACATTTATTCATGCTATAATGTGTGCTTGGAACTCAAAAACCCTTAATATTTCAGCAATAAGAAATCCCTTTCTTAAGACAACTGTGTGTTTACTAGTTTGCACAAAGTTTAGGGAAATCATGTTGGTCTAACTTGGGTTTTTGTGTTGTTTCAAGAAAATGTAGTATTTGAGTGAAACGATTGTCAACTGGAAAACAGCAAATATGATTTCTGTAATTACCTAAAGGCATGGACATGGGCACTTCTGACTTAAACCAGTAAGCTACCAAATAGCAATTAACCAGAGCACTTTAATAACTGTATACAAACATGGTGAAAAACTCTCTGAACAACTTAGAAATAGAAAATAGAAAGTGCATAGCAACTCCCTGACAATCTTAAGACCCTGAAATCATTGTATGCCCTACCGTAGCTAATTTTTGTATGCTGTTATTAGGCTTGGACGGTATCCAAATTTTGATATCGTCAAACCTCCTCCCTATTTTACCTCGATATACGGCATTACCGTGAATAATAAAAAAATTATGACTCAGATAGCGTCACCAAACTGTTGGCTTGTGCCTAAACCGTTCAGAACCTGAATACCAAACACTAATACTGAAACAATAACAAAATAACATGCACATCAATATTAACAACTTTTATTAGCAACAAATAGCAGTTTATAAAAAAGTGCAAATACAACAGTCAAACAGAATTAAATTAACATAAACATCCAGAACAGTTTTTGCGCAGAGACGTGCGAATTGCCTCGTCCGTATTTACCGCCTCTCCCTTCTCGTTCGGTCGAAACCCGAAATACTGCCAAACTGCAGAAGTTGTGTTCTTTTTCGAGACCACTTTTTCGAGACCTGCACTCCCGCGGGACCCAATGCACAGAGTGCGACGCGGGACAAGATTTGATGGGTGAATGCAGGTGCCGGGCGGTAAGGTCTCATGTTTCGGGAGAATATAATTATTCGCGGGACTCCCGCAAAATGGAATTATCTTAGAACATTTGTTTTTATTAAATTAATTTTGTTATTTATCTACTGCACAAAAGCAACAAGAACAACTAAAATAAAGTAAAAACAATTTACAGGCGCAAGTTCGGAAGCTAACTCTCGCGTGGTTCATGCGCGGAACTATAGACCCGAGGCACAATGTCTGAAGAGCCTGACACAGATGGAAGCGAAGTTGTACTTGTTCTTCTACATTGCTGAAGGAAAAAAAGGCTAACGCACGTTCCGAAGCAGTATTGGGCCACATGCTTTTCTGTTTGACCACTTGAGAAATCAACGTTCGTGTCCATGTTCATCATTCCATTTAATTAAGCTCAAATAAAACGAAACATATTTGTTTATTTTCCGTTTCTTTTTTATTTAGATTCAAAAGGGAAGCAAGTGAAACAAATAATAGAGTAGCGGGAAGAAGCGGGTGAAAATAAAACTACATATGTTTACCTGCGGTCTTTTGTGGGCGGGAGCGGGACAAAACTTGAATACTGCTGGCGGGAGCGGGAGAAAATAATATATATTTTTGCGGGAGCGGGACTAAAAAATCCATCCCGCGCAGGTCTCTAGTGCGTGACTCATCATCTTTCCCCACCTCTCTCTTTCTCCTCCACGCGGTCACGTGATGACAACCACGCATACGCATTTTTAGGCATTAAATAAATTATATTTAATATTTAATCATTGTCTCCTATATAAGTGCATTGTTTTTTTATGACGGTATAACGGTATTGAAACTGATACCGTTGCTATTTGCCTTGCCCGCGGAATACCGTATTACCGCCCAAGCCTAGCTGTTATTTTCATATATTTTTTTATGTTTGCATTTGTGAGAAATGCTAAATCGCTAATGGCTCTCAGGCCAGTGTAAAAAGAAAAGCTTTATTTCCCTATGCAGTCTGTGTTATCACGCTTGTGACAGATGCCACTGATCACAGTCATCATCATGTAGATCATTTTAAATGGGTCAGTTGTTCCCAAATGCATAAACATGGACAATGGGTTTGTATGAAGACGCCACTCTGTGTCTGAATCTAAGTGGCGCCCTGTAGACGGGCGCTGAGATTCCCAGAGCAATTAACCTAATTAAGCCAACAATTCTGATTGTTAATAAAGGCTGAGTGGTGAAGAAACTACCTGTCTAAGCAGCTATCTAAATGCATGTGTAGTTGCAGTGTGAGGAAGACGACACTTAATTTAAATTCTAAAAATTTTCAGCATTTTTTTTCACATTCATGAAACTTTTTTTATTAGAGGGGAATTTAAAATAAAAGCATTTTTGGGCTGTTGGCTCAGGCGGCTGTGTATGTTTGTGCTTTTGTAAGCATGTGATTGGTCTGAGTGTGTCTTTGTACTTTCGCTCTGTCTCTTTGATAGGGTTTGAAGAGCTCAGCAGAAAACAGACATTAGTCTTCTTTAAAGCAGGCAGGGTACAGAGGAAATTCAGACCTTCTGACTGCTTCATCCTCATGTCTCCGTGCATTCATTTGAGTGTCTGTCGCTCTCACCTTGGGCCATCTGTTTATCTGTTTAAATGTAATGTTCTGTTGGATCTGGGAAAGCTCAAATCAGGGAGATTTTACAAGTTTTTTTTATCATCACACATCAGTGGAACATCACTTTACTGCAGCATTGGTTTGACTGAATTTTAAGACATGTCCCTTTACATAAAGCCAGTGTTTTTTCCTGTTTTTTTTTTCTTTTCAGAATTACATTTGCTGCATTACAAATATCATAATTTTTTGTTTTATTGTTTTGTTACATTGTGAAATTCCTTCTTTTTAATACAGTACATTATGCCGTATTTTTACAGGTTTTTACAGTGTATGTTTAATCCTTTCAAATGTATATTTTTATTTGCCGATTTGAAAAGCTTTTTTTAGGTAATTTAATAATGTATTAAATATATTTTAATAAAGCCTCATCTTTAAAGATGCAGCTCTTGTACAGTGTTTTAGATGTTGCTTCTAGCAAAAAATAAAAAAATAAATGAGATAAAATTAAATAAAATATTATTTACTTTTTTTAGGCTGTTCATTCCATTGCTTGTTATTTGTTCTGTATTATTGTCACGATCCTCACCGGAATTCCCCTCGGAAACCTCCAGAGGGCATTCCAGCCCGGACTATGTTTTCTTTTTGTCTGTCCCTCCGTTCTGTGTTCAGGACTCTTATTATGAACTCTTGTCTCCTCCCAGCTTGTTTGTCGTCCTGGTTACCCATTAGTTCCTCCGGCCCCTCGTCTTGGATTCACGTGTATTTAAGGACTCGTTTGTGTCTCACCTGTCGTGAATCATTGTTGATGTACCCAGCGTTTTCCCCTTTGTAAGCCCTCTGTGTTTCCCTGTGTTTATCTCTCTGTTCCCCGTTCTCGACCTAGCCTGCCCCGGACTCTCGCCCTCGCCTAGCCCTCGACTAGCCCTCTGGATACTGTTTGCCATTTGCCCGACCTCTGCTTCGTGTTTGGATTATTCTCTTGTCTTTGCCTCTGATGTCCCTGTTTGCTGTAATCGACCCATTTGGATCCGCACGCCTCCGCTCTCCTCCGTTACAATTATACAATTGATTATTTGCTTGGCTTAAATAATTGCTTTCTAATATTGCAGCAATATTTACTTTGAAGCCATATTTACTTTATTTGTTGAATGGGCTATTGCAGTATTAGCGGTCTATTATTTTAATGTAATATTTACAATATTATTAAATTTTTAATAGGGATGTATTCATTTTTGCAGAAGAAATGCAGCGCTACAAAGCTGCATTTGCAAAGGTCTTCTTAATGACTAAGGTAATTAGTGCCTAAGCACTAATACCAGTAAATTATTCTTTGCTCTAACTACCAGTTCAAGGAGCAGCTAATTAATTACCCTGTCATGTCTTATAGTAAATATTACTCCATATTGTCTTGATTAGTATTGAATCAGAGTTATGTTCTTGTGGTTGAACTGAACAGAGAGGTCAAACAGGACCTTACCTGATGTACAGTAGGGCTATATGTAAATGTGATCTTATTTGGTTCAGGGTTTTTGTATTGTGTTCTGTTTTTCTCCAAGCACACATCGTGATCCTGAATGGATTATACGGGAAGATGATGTTTATTGCAGTGCAAATGGTGCTACTGATTTGTTTAAAACAGTTGTCTGCCAGTCTTCCGCAGCAAGTAAAGGATGTATTATGTTTCCGTGAGGCCCTGGGACACCTACCAAAGAAAGTACTTTATTACAGTAATGAACATTATCATTGAAAGTAAAAAGGAACAGTAAAAGTAGAACATCAGAATAGGAGTGTAAAAGATGGTCTGTTCTTGTATGGAAAGGAATCATGCAAATAGATAACGAAGATCTTGCCTGCTTCAGCCATGCTTTCCAACACTGCGTGCAGTAACATGTCTGTAACTCTCTCTCAGTAGTAAAATGATTTCTCTGCATAAATTCAGTGTTGATGGCTTCTGTTGAGTGAACCCTTAAACCAACATTTGTCAAGTAGTTAGCCCAGACACAGACTCTCAATGTTGCATTTTCAGCTCCATCAACAGCAATTCTAAAAGACTTTAGTCTCTTATTACAGACATTACCTGAATCAAAATCAGTGTTCAGTGTGGTTGACTGACATACTTTAAAACATTAATTTTGAAAATTACAGTTGGTTGAGCTGCTGGTTTCTAGCTAGATAAAAAAAGCAAAATGGCTCATGATCTCAAATTTTCTGATTTAGAAGTTGATTTTTGTGTTTGATCGCATAAATACTGAACTGATGTTAGAAGACAAAATGTCCTTTGTCACTGAGCAAACGGGCAGAGGATGACAAAGCCCCTGCTTCGGTTGGGTTGGGACAACATTCCTCTAGGCTCTTAAGGGCCACAGAGGGAAAGCTCTATGTGTCTCTCAATAAAGAGAGAGCTATATCTTTATAGAAGAACAAGCAAAAGATGTTTGAATGAAAGTTTATATTGCTATTGCTTTTAAGGACAATGTTTTTTGCCGGTGGTTCAGAACTGGTATATTTTGTGTGTCTTTTTATTTTTGTTTCGGTGTGATTGTGTGTGTGTGAATGTGATTTGTATCAGCTACGAATGATTCACTCTTTTTCTCAGAAAAGAGTGCTGCTGCTTAATGCCGAGAGTTGTTCAGACATATTGTTTTAATTGCAAAGTTTGCCTCCAGAGAGGTTTACTGTGCAAAACCCCCAAAAAATAGCGTTTCACCAAAGTAGCTGCAGCAAGTTAAAGCACTGTTCATTCACTGTTTTTCATCGTCCACCTCTGTACCTATAAATGTTAGAATGTGTCTGTAAATATTGTAGGCCAGAAGTCTCTGACATTTTGAATGAGGGCTCCCTGAAGTCATAAAATATTTTTGAGGGCTACTTCTGTGAGATATATATATATATATATATATATATATATATATATAATATATTTAAGTTTTATAATGAAACATCTTGGCATCCTGGCTCAACAAAAGGTAAGGATTCCCCAAAAGCATTTTAAATTTGTTTAATTCAACAATCAGTCATACAATAACAATATTTATCATGATTCATTTGAATAAATGAAAGTAAAGATTACTTTGTTCACAATTAAATTCCACAGAGTACGCTGCCTTTTAATTAAATCCATTTTGATTTTTCCATTTTAAAATTCTGTGTTTTCCATTTAGATTTTATGGTTTGTGAGTTTTATAATTCAGTAAAAAATCTAATGAAATCAATTGATACTACTTCAACAGTTGAATCAATCTTTTAAAATGAAATCAAATGAAAAAAATTGCATTGCATTGGATTTTTATTTTGTCAAAAAGATTGGTTGTGTGATAATCCTTAAAGCTGCAGTAAGTGTTGCCTCTTTGTCGTCCATCTCTGTTGGAAAACCTGCAATTGCAGTTATTTGCAGAATTATTTTCACTGTGTGGGTTGTATGCTGGTGTTGTGCCGGATTATTACCCCCTAGTATTGGTAGGTTTAGGGTTAGGTGAGGGTGAGGGGTTAGAATTAGGCAATCAAAAAGTTATTTCAGCGAGGAAGTAATAATTTGGCAGGGGTTCGAAAATGGGCACAATATCACCACCAGTGTGGATGAATCTAATGTTTTGAGGAGTATGCGTGGATGTCAGTAACCGCACCAGTGTGGACACTGTACTTAGTAATCGCAGATTCTGGCCTATGTCTTGGAATATATGACCCAAATAAGAATTTTCAACAAATATTGTCATTTGATCAAGTAAGTCTGCCACATTTGTTCTGACCAACTGAGGAAAAAAGCATTACAATAAATCACACTACCACAACTTGTTCATTTGTTATGGATTATCCTTATTCACATCATTGCCTAATATTGCTGGTTTAAATAATTGTTGTTTTTGTTAATGTGCAAGTGTGTGTGTGTGTTATTTGAAGGCCAAGTGCCACTAATTTTGTTTTTGGATGTTAAATAAAGAAGTTAATGTTTAAGTGTTAATGATGTTTTTTTTCCTGTGGTATCAACATAGTATTTTAGTATTGTGTACTTTTATTGGTATCCGTACTGAGTACTATATTTTTGGTATCGTGACATCCCTATATTAGCGTGTAGATTTCAATTTTTGTACAGTGTAGTCCAGTTGTGATACAATTTTAATTTCATATAAAGAATATTTTTAGTCCAAAAGGCAAATTATTCTTCCTTTTGAACTGGTTCTCTTTAAAATACAGATCTAATCCAATGCACATTTAAAACTGGAGTATAATTTTGTTTCAGTCATGTGTGTTTCATAAACACCTAATCCTTTCTGGATTACAATAAATAAAAGAAGTTTAATTATTCCAGCTTCTGTGAGTAATCACATGAGCATTACATGTGAAATAGCAGACTGGGATACCTTCTTTATGTTTACAGCCATGACGTAATGATGCAGCGACGTGCTTGAATTTACCTCGAATTCCAGTTTACCGTGAATCAGGCTAAAATAAGGTGATAGTTTTGAACACTGGCTGGTTATGTATTTACTCAAATAACTGATTTCAAAAAGTTACAGACTGCAGGTTTAAATAGTGTTTTTTTTTTTTTTTTTACGCTTGTGAAGTGACTCTTAGAGCAGCTCTGGAGATTATACTTAATATGTTCATGTGCTCGTATATTGAGTCAAAGGTGCTGAAATCAAAGTGAGTGTCACATGAGTTTCTTCATCAGACAAAATAACAACATGCGCACACAGGGACACGCAGAAAATGTAGACTACTTATCTGCATTAACTGTCTGGCTGCTGTCGTGTTTGTGTTTGCTTTGTGGTAGCATGTAAGATTAATTCATAAGATTTTGTTTGTCACCCAGACAAATTTATGTTATGTATAGAACATGCTTGGTCGGTGAGTCAGACTCCATTTGGGCTACCAGGTGCCCACAGGCACCACAGTGGAGACCACTGCTGTAGTCAAGTCAAGCTTTATTGTCATTCCGCTACATGTGTGGACATACAGTGGAACGAAATGTCGTGTCTCGCAGGACCACGGTGCTACATAAATAAACATAAACATGAACCTAAATACACTAGACGTAGAATTTTTTTTTAAAACATGTAACTATACATGTACTATAAATAACTGACTATACATACACATAACCTAAGACAGACTATACAAGTAGTTTACATAATAACTGTGCATGATAATGAGCAGAAAAGGTATTTAAAGGTTAAGAAGCAAATAGTGCAAGATTATTTGTGGTGCATTGACAAGTAAACATTTGTTAAGTCTTTATTAGGTCCTTTGTAACATGTTAGTAAATGTTAATAAGAAAGTGTCTGGTGCATAGAGAGAAAATAGTGTTTCTACAGGTGGTTTGTCCAGCCCACTCACCTGTAGGTAGCACACTCAGAGGTGCACAATGTTTTTTGTGTACATGTAGTGTTTATAGGAAAGTGTCTGGTGCACTCAGAATTGCAAAAATTGCAAATCAGTTGTAGACTCTCCAAGATTGGGAGATTCAAGATTTCAAACATAGATTTTGCATGTGGTCCACACTGGTCATGTGAATTTGCCATGTTGACTAACAGAAGGCTGCTTTGTTTGAAAAACTTCTCTGTGAGCAGTGCATTGTATTTGTAACAGGTCAGCTGGTAGTGCCAGCACATTCCTCTGGATGGCAATCCAGCGACATGTGTCTCTCTCTATGTCTCCGTTACTATCCCTGGACTCTCATCATGAACTCATGTCTCCACCCACCTTGTCTGTCGTCATGGTTACTCATACATTCCTCCACCCCTTAGCCTAATTTCCATGTGTATATAAACCCTGGATGTCTTTGTGTTTGCACGGTTCATTGATGTGTTTACGTATGTAATTGCGTAATTCCCTAGCGTTCTCTGTTTCCTTGTGTTCTCCGTGATTGGATTTATTGTTATCGACCTCGCTTGCCTCGGACTCTCGCTTTTGCTTCGCCCCCTGGACACTGTTTGCTGCTAGCCCGACCCTCGCTACGTTTTTGACCATCCTTATGTCTCTGCCTACGATATCCCTGTTTGCTGGTAAACGACTCTGCCTGTTGTGACTCAGTCTGTGTCATTAAAACATTTCGCACTTGAATCCGCACGGCTCCTCATCTCTCAATCTTGACAGTATTCATATGGACAGATACTTTTTTTGCCTGTACCTAAAGTTGCTTTTGAGGTGGAGAAAAGTAACATGAAGTGTGTATATACTGTACCATGCAGGCATTCATCTCTGTATTCTTTCCTATGAATTCCCTCAGTTTGTGACTTGCACAACCAGCTGCTGTGAGAATGATGGGTAATTTGGCTCTGCCAGTTCATTTTTTAATTAAAAATGTCTTTCAGTTCTCTATTTTCTTTCTCTGTTTTAGGTGTGAATATATACACCTTCATAATGTGATAACACATTAGTAGCTGTGTAAGCACTGCTCAGAATGCTATGCTTATTTTTTTGTCAGCATTTAATGTTCAGTTGAATTTAAAGCTTCATGGTAAGCATAAGATTTTTGCTTTTTCTTCCTGCTACTTTCAGTTTAACTGGTTTCTCTCCTAGCAGTACAGTGCTAATATTTGTATGAGTAAGAGAGTTTGTGTGTGTGTGTGTATTGAGTGCAGTAGATAAGATCAGTTCTGGGGAAGTGAAGCCACCAGAGAATTATCAGCTTCTACCGCTGCCAATATTTACCCTTTACCACACTAAAGAGACAATTCGGTGCCAAACAATGCTATTGAGTGTGTGAATGTGACACACATTCCTTGTGGGGTGGAACACCAGTTTTGTGCAAATATTGGGTGGTACCCCACCCAAAACTCCCCTCTTTCTATTTCGTCTGATCCATTATAGAGGATACAGTGTTTCCACACACGCTCACATAGTCAGTGTTATAAATATTCAGTCTCCTAAACCAACGATCTCTTTCATTCTAAAAAAAAAAAAACTCACACTTTTTAACCGACTCTTGCAGTGTGTTCTTTGCACATTCTTTTTTAGTAAACTAATTTCTATTTAAGTATTATGGCTAGACCATAAAACTTCATCTATTATCATTAACAACTTTGTCCTGTGATTCACAGGATACTGGATGTCCCTTTTATTTTCAGAAATGAATGCGGAATTGGCAAATAAATGCAACCCTGATGTGTCACTTTTGTAATGTGTGTTGTATACAGTAGGTGCGTCTCAATCAGCTCCCTTGTTCAGTAGTAGGCATTGATCAGGGAGTCAGCCATTTTTAGGGCTGTCTCAATGACGAAATCCTTCTAGGGCACTGGAACGTTCGCTCCCTGAAAAATCCCACAATGCACCGCAAAAACTAGTGAGCATCAGCGCTCACTATGCTCCCTTACCGGAAATAACCAGGGTTCGAAATTAACTTTTTTGATCACCAGCCAAAGTGGCTGGTAACTTTCTGAAGTTACCAGCCAATCAGAATT
>JAUMHE010000030.1:1570210-1585669 GCA_032359235.1 Enteromius mattozi | reverse complement strand
GCTTTGTCTCTCGACCCTGCCTCTGTCTTTTCCCCGTTAACGTTGTCTGCCGGCGATCGACCTGTGCCTGTCCTGACACTGAGCCTTTTAATAAACTATTACTGTTTGCATATGAACTCGCATGCCTTGCGTACTCTATTGTAACAGAAAAAACCCTCTGCATATGAGCTTGCTCGTCTCGCCTGCTGCTTACTCATGACACATATTCGAGCTAAATGGAGAGATATGGAGAGTCTGTTATCATCACATCTGGTCTGATCAGCAGGTCTCTGGCTTTAGGAGAAAGCCCCTGAGGTGAGGAGAAAGGACAGATAGACCTGAAGAAATGAGTTATCAGACATAATTAGCCTATATAAGATTGGACTTTCCTCCATAGATATTCTGTCTGTTTTCTATTGACCCAACACTTGGGGCCAGGTTTGTCAGAACATCTTCCAGTGAGGATTTTCAGTGTTAATGTAACTCCTTTGTAAGTGTGAGTGGGATTTAGGGATGTATTATTGATAAAATAAACCTGGATTGTGTGTAATAAAGCTAAGCCTAGCTTGTATTTAGAGTGGGCTTTGCAATGATCACGACACAAAGGTGCAGGCATTAAGATGTCTGATCGATACCCGTTTCCTCTCCAGCATCTCCAAACAGCCTTGCGAACAAGGAATATCCCTGTAATCAATCACACTAGAGAGAAAGAAAAGAGTGAGCGAGAGAGAGAGAGTGCTGTTTACAGATGCACAAAGGACTGAGCCGGACTGAAATCTGACAGGCTTGCGATTTGACCGTGCACTCCTCTCCTTCTCTCCCCTGCTGTCATAATATTGATTTAGAAATAATTACTGACTGCTTAGCCATTCCTCTCTCGTGTGTTCCTGTTCAAGACAACTTGCCCTCCTGTACCCCATGTGCCAACCTCAGACACATACGCTCTCACACTCCTACACCCCAATCTACACTCACCTACCAGCGTCACTCACCTCCTTGTCAATTATACATTCAGATAATGTCTGCTTCAACATTCACTGGCACACATTCAGCCTGCCTGCAGTATGTGCTTGGTGTGTGCGGGTGTGTGTCAGTAGAGCCGCAGTATTTAACATCACCACCAATGAATTACAATTCTTTACGCCTGCGTTAATATTATATTGTTTTTCCATAGTTTTCTTTTGTTTTTCATTTTTTGTTTGTTTTTAGTTTATTTATTTATTGCTTTTATGTTATTATTTTTTGTTGTTGTTTTTGCTTTCTTTGTTTTGATAAATTTTTTGTGTTTTTCCTATATTCCCTGAATTTACATTTTGTTTAGGAATGGAAAACATAAGGAATTTAATTTTTCCAGTTCCTTAAACAATTTCTTAAAGGAATATTTCACTCAAAAATGAAAATTCAGTTATCATTTACTTACCCCCAAGTAGTTCCAAAGCTGTATGAATTTCTTTGTTCTGCCGAACACAAAGGAAGATATTTTGAAAGAAGTTTGTAACCAGAACAAAGAAATTCATACAGGTTTGGAACTACTCGAGGGTGAGTAAATGATGGCAGAATTTTTTATTTTTGGGTGAACTGTGAACTATATAAGTACTTAAATATTTCTAAGGTAGTTTCTGGAATTGGATACACTGATTCTGCTGTGTTCTTTGTGGGAATAGCTAATGGAACCAAATTCTTTGTGAATTTTTTTACGGAACCAAATTTAATCTTACCCAATTTGTATTGTGTATTTTTACTCATAGTTCCTAACCCCTATTTGATTCTATTCTAGTCTTGCCTAGCCTAGCCTAGCCTAGCCCCAGATAGCACATGTATGACTGCAAGAGGTCTGTTAAAGATCTCTTCATCTGGAAAGCATCTGCTGTCTACAAACGTCTGGCAGACGTCTTTCAGATGTCAATTTTACATACATTCTAAATCATAAACATCTTAAAGACATCTAATAGACGTTTTTTTTGACATCAGAAAGAAGACGTCCAATAGACGTATTGCAGATGAGCAAACAACCTAAATAATAATTGCAGATGTAAATGCTGGTCCTAGTTCTTAACCTCTTTTCTACTCTAATGTTTTCTATTCTAGTTTAGCCTAGGCTAATCTATTCAAGTCTAGTTTAGTATAGTCAGTTCTAGTATATTACATTTAATTCTGTTTTTGTTGTTTTTTATTCTATTATTTTCTATATTGCAGTAATTAAAGGAGTGGACGGAAATATTCCTTCTGATGCTCAGGTTCGGTGAGAAGAGATGTCAAATACTGATAAAATTATATTTACATAGAGGTACACATAAAATAGTATAATAATGCAAATGGCTGCTCTTTAACACACTTAGTCAGCATGAGAGTCATGGTCAGGGTTTAGCTGCATTTAATCTGCTGTACTGAGGGGCAGCTCTGGGCCCTTCACTTTAATGGTTGTAGATGTGCACTATTTTAGAATATGAGACCATAAAACATAGTATTGAGGAGAAACTCCACTCCCTTAACAAGCTGTTATGAAACCTCTCCAGAGATACATGATCGTAATTGTTAATAGCATCTCTGCACTAATGTTCTGAACATTGAAATCCGTTATTGGAAGTACCTCCGCTGCACAGACACTCAGTAGTGACTCTGAAGAGGCTAGGTCAGTTCAGATGGATTGTCTGGAACTGAGAATCTGAAGCTAAATTCTCCGGAATCTGTACTTGAAACTTATATTCTAGTTGTTTCTTCAAAATGATACCAAGTAACAAAAAATCCTTTGTTTGATTGAATCAATCAGCCGACTGATTTATAGTGTTGTCAAGATTGTAAACTAATCCTGATTTCTCTGTGTTCGCCAGTGGCATTTATTGGACATGATGTATGTCTTGGCAAGAAACCGATGTGCTATATGGCCCCATATTGCTGTGCTGATCTGAGAGAGAGTGTGGTGAACCAATTACACTGTTTATCTCATCTTTGTGGGCTCCACGGAGCTGGACCTCAGCGTATCAGTTTCCCCTGAGCTTCATACGGCTCGCTCAGCAGACAATAGCACGCTGTGAGGGGTTAAAATTTCAGCCGATTAGATGCGTTTAGCACCTGAAGACAGTCATTTTTTTCCACTTTTTTTCAGCCTAGCTCATTTGTCAGACACTCAGAGTAAGCAGGAAGTGGAAGGGTGTCACAGGAAATTGGAAAGGTCATTTTTTCTTGGCCTCTCTGATGAAAATGTTCCTAATTTCCTGTATGCTTCTGAACATTGTGCACTACCCTGACAGACATGGACAGATCCTATAATCTTTCCAAACGCCGTCATATAGACATTCCACATTAGCATGGACTAAATCGTTATGCATTTTAGAGTATCATTGAGTTAATCACATCTTAGCAACTCAGCACTTCCATTAAAGTGGTTTGTGCTATGGTCAACCTTTCTGACTAATATTGGATTTCTCGTGTTAGATGTTATTCTCTCTCTGTCTGTCGCTTTCTCTTCTTTCTTCTTATAGAAGCAGCATTAAGAGAGCCCTGTGGTGAGTAATATGCTTCTGGCAGACCTCTTTGAACTAATAAAATGACAGGCTGTGTTGTGGCCATTAGTCTCTGCTCTGTAAATAAAAGCTGTGTCGCAAAGAGCTTGAAACACACCTAGTGTGAAGCTTTTCCCCTAAGAGCAAATTGCAGTAGAACTGTAGTAAAAAGCTACTGTCCTTGCTACACATTCACACATTTGGTACATTGCTGTGAGTATAAGTTGATTATTTTAAAAGGAAATGGAGATTTGTATACTGGTTTAACTAGGAAAATTAAATCATGACGATAACACCACTTAAAATTTAGCAAACGGCCCCTGGTAAATTCTTAATATACTGCAATATGAGATGTATATACAAGTACATACTCAATATCTTGTTGAAATACCCAGAAAAGCTGATGGTTATAAGCTTCCCTCAAGTTGTGTATTTGTTTACACATTTTAATGTGGCGTGTAGCTATAAGCTAAATACATTTCTTTAATTATCTGTTGTTTTAACACACATCTCTTTTCCCAGTGGATACAGCTGCAGTTATTTTTCACGACCTGCTCCACTGTAATTTTCTCACACTTGGTGCTGTTCAGGACCATTAAACGTAATGAACATAATGAAGGGTCACAGTGCCACCCAGGCACGAGTAGAGGTTTAAAGCCATGTAGCAAAAGACTCCACCTGCTAAACCCATTTGAAAATATTTTACCCTAAATTCCAATTACGCAAATGTCTTAAACTGCTTAAATTGCATCAAAACTCTTACCGCCAGTCTTTTACGAAGTTGCGTGTTTAGGGTCTAGTTTGTTATACTGCAGGATATGTTATAATGATTGCATTTGAGCAATAATAAGGATCATGCAGATACCTTTTAAACAAGGTTTTTTTTACAAGTTCTGACTGGGTCACAGACATCTTTATTAGTGGATGAAGGCACTTTGTTCATGTTGAAATTTCAGACAGGATTATATTTCAGACTTTAATCCAGAAAGTTGCTAGTCATAGATCCCATGAGATGCCTAAATGGAAAGGACAGAAAATATAATCCGTTTTATGGCTAATGGTTTAAACTCTTTGATATGTAGTGGGCAAAAGTGGTCCAAGTGGTCAGACAGTTACGCTGCATTAGCAAATAATTTAAAGCTCTAATTCTTGCTCTCAGTCCACACATCACTGGGATAGATGTATTTATACAGCAAATTATTATACCAGTTTACTGACCACACAAATACAGACTGAGCAGATGAAATGGT
The DNA here is from genome assembly GCA_032359235.1 of Enteromius mattozi. Classification (NCBI taxonomy): domain Eukaryota; kingdom Metazoa; phylum Chordata; class Actinopteri; order Cypriniformes; family Cyprinidae; genus Enteromius; species Enteromius mattozi. The sequence goes on along the minus strand of JAUMHE010000030.1, from coordinate 1,580,937 downwards.
GTGTTTCATTGTAATTGCATAATAGTTTAAAAAGGGAATGACGACAGTAAAGCGTTCACACATTTTAACACTTCTCCATGAATAGAGCCATTTGGGTGAAGGGAAATATGGCAATTTTGGCTATTGTAGGTTTGTAACTCCAGATGTTCTACATGCTTTATTTACCAAGTTGGGTTGAAATAATTGCATGTTTGTAATTTAAAAAAAAAACTGTGCAGCAAGCAAAAATACACAATCATGACATTCCCATCTTTACAAACCTCACGTTTTTTTTTTCTTTGAGTCTTTAAATTTCTCCCCATTATGCAGACAGCGCTCTTGCTCCATTAAAAGACAATAGTACTTTGTTATTTACAGCCAATTTGTGTCTGGTTTCTGTGAAGCTTGACAGAGTCAGGCAGCAGCAGAGCTGGGGTTGTGATCAGTCCCAAATGGAAAACAGGGAGGGCTCATTTAAAGTGATTGTGGTGCTTTTAAGAGTGTGTATAACTTTTCATTTGTAGGACTGATTCAGACTGGTGAGATGTTTTTCCAGTGTCAGAATTCATCTCACTCATATATGTCATGGATATTTACTGTTCATTAATTTGAATTTGCAGTTAATCTTGCTGCTTCTTGATGGTTCTTTTAAACACTTGTTATAATAGACACACTAAATTAGGCCCTTTTAGTCTAGGTACCCTCACCGCTGCAGTGAGTCCAATCTCGTTTCTTTCTTCTCATTGTTTAAATCAGATCGTCTCTGAACCATATCTCTGACCCTGAGCCCAGTACTCTTGAGACCAACCTTTATAAAACTATTCATCAAAATGACATGGGCTAATAGATCAGTACTAGCCCTAACAAATGAACTGGTGGGGTTTTTAAAGCAAGACCCTATATTTAAAGGTCTTCCAGCTTCCATGTCAAAACACTGAAATCAACATTTTTATGCAACGTCATAACATTATCATGAAATATGCTTTAAAAAGACATTGTTGTAGGATTTATTGCTGCATATAAGAATGTCTAATGCGAGAGGATCTGATTTATACACCCACAAATGTGCATCATTAGATGATAATAGAGCAGCTGTTATAAACCTCTGGCTTTTTAATGTGTATGATGCTGACTGCTTTGGCAGGGTAAATCGTTTTATAAAGTGTGTGACACATGCTTAACGTGTTTCAAAACAAACCGGTTGTGTCACAAAGGTCAAATGAATGCTTTGCTTCCATAAAAAAATGTCCCGAGCTCAAAGCATGGCATGTCAGCCGAAATCGGAAAATGACACCAGACCAGATATCAGTGCACACCCACTCATAAATCTGTAATTTAACACATCTATCCCTCTGCATTTATTATATGTGCATTTTTAACAAGAACAAGCCGTGAGATGCAACACCAGTTTTATTTATTTATTTTTACCTAGCTCATAATTTTGTTATGCTCGTACCTGTATTTTCCCCTTCTTCCACCGGTTTCTTCCAGTCTGTTCTCAGCACATGGACATTTTCTAAAGTGTGTTGCCTTGAGTCAGTGTCACATTTGTGTCAGTGCACATCTGTGTATGTGTCAATTGCACTGGGCTTTAGCTGTCAGTGTGAAGTAGTTTTACGTCATGATCACGTTTCTATGTCATCTTCTTGCACTACCTCTGGAAACAGGCCTGGAGTGTTTGTTTACATGCAGTTTACAACACAATATGACATCTGCTGAGCAACAGGAGATGAATCTTGGTGTGACTGCTTGGTCCCCCACAGGTTTCTTTTCATGTTTAACTTCATACCCCGATATGTTTGCATCATCAACATGAGTAAAAGCTTGTTAACACTTTAGCTAGATAACAGCTCAAGATGCCAACTTTACTATTTTATTTACATGTTTGCACTTTTGCTTTTACTTCCTAGAACCATACTTGCATTGGATGCATTGCAAGAGGTGCAAAGACTGCAAGCCTCACATTGTAGAGATAAATAACAATAAGAACTACAAATTGTGGTAGTTCACTTACACAATCTTGGCTGGAGTTCTACCATACCAATAAATCATAGTCCACACAATAAATTTCACACAAACTAAATGAACTCTGGCATTAACCATACCATGATTAGGACTTTTATTACTGTTCTGTCATTCATCATTAAATTGATTTAATATTTGATATGAGCAGTCAACAGATAGCATCATTAAAGATAAACCAGGGTGCTGTTTTCTTGTGTTATGACCTCTTATAGGCTAAAACATGAAGACGCCACTCTAATATGTGATCTACATTCATACTTTATTTGACTGTTCACTGTAAATTTAATAGATTTTAAATGCCAGTGCAGTAAGTGCACATTTCATTACATTTTGTTGTTCTCTGCTTAGAAATCTTAAGAAAAACTAATTTAACAGTGTGTTTTTGATACTGATGTAAGTAAAGATTGTTCTTTATGTCAGACCAGTTTCTGCTGTATTTGCTGTTTATTATTCTGTTCACTCCTTGCTCTCTGTTTTGAAAGTAAAATGCTTGTTGAAAGACGTTTATGTAGATTTGGGTGCTGAAGGAGTGAACAGTATTGCTCATAATTTTGCATGTGAGAGTTTGAACATGAACATGACATGTTCTCTGCTATTAGCATAAGTCAGACATAAAGCTCCTTATATCGCACATTCACCTTCAAAGTTAAAGTAGAACTCAGTGACTGAATTTTGCTACTTTTTCTTTCACAAACTTCTACAGTTGTTTATACATTAAAAGACACATTGAATTCTATCAACATGTCATTCCAAACCTGTATTATTTTGTTTCTTTAACTAAGCACAAATGTTCCTGTATGTTTGATGAAATGTCTGAGCTGTTCTTGTGCATTAAAATGAACATGGATTTTTATTTATTACTTCTTTTTTTTTTATACCAGACTCCACATGGATGACGGATTTTCCCCCAAAAAAACCCAGCTTAAATTTTCATCCGTCTGTTGTTTTGTTTTTCACAAACGAAAGTCATACAGGTCTGGAATGATATGAGGTTAAGTAAATATTGAGAGAATTTTTATTTTTACGGGAACTAATCCTTTAAATGATTTGGAATGCTGCAGGGGCGCATAAAAAAGACTGTTTCCTTGTCACACTTGTACTCTTCATCCATAAGCAGGTTATGGTTAGCTTGAATATGAATGAGTGTGTATTTAAAAAGGGTAATAGAGAGTTCATATTGGGATTATATCACAGGCTGTGGGTGTTTGATTAACTGAAGGCTTTTGGGAGGAAAGGAGCTTCTGTTAACAAAAGACATGATGAACTGCATGAAAACTGCAGCTTTGCTTAACTTCTAGCATGAGCGATTCACCCCACAACACACACTGAAAAGGTATGAGAGAAATACGAGTGTGTCTGCATTACATTAACCGATTCACCCCACTGATCAGATGCTTTGGGGAAAAAGACAGCATGTGTGAATGTGCGAGTGAACGCGTACGACTCATGAAAGCCAAACTGTGATAAGAGAGGCTGTAAGTGGAACAGCAAATGATTTGGCTGCCAATGAGGCCAATTTGTGTGTGTTTGGGAGAGAGAGACAGACAGATACATAAAAGCATCCCTTTAACTGTTTCCTGTCTCTCACATGCTGATAAAGCAAAAAAAAAAGACAATTTTGTTTTGTATGACTGTAAACAAGAGGTAATATTAATCCTGAACTGACATAGTTTAAGAGGTAAAAGACATACCACTCTTTTTATATGCTTTTTTGTCTTATTATTTTTTTACACTCAGACACTGAGCATTTAAAAAACAATCCAAATTCACACTTCATGTTAATCAAACCTGTGTTTGATTACTTTGCCATTATACTCTTTAAAAGCTCTATCACAGTAAATACTATACATACATACATATAGTCTAGCAGGCCTTGTGCTGAAGAGCTATTAATCCTAGCAGGCTGATATGTTAATGTAGTGGCATAAATTAGCTAGAGTTAAAAATAGTGTTACATAGTGAAAAGCTGTTTGCTTTTGAAGAATTCAAAAAACAATATTTGGGCATTAGATCTCCACCTGTGGTTTCCTGGAATGATGGGAGGTTCAGCAGGTGTCATGACTGCTGACACAAGTCATCTCCAGATGCTTCAAAATGCATGTTTTTCCACTGCCCTTGAGTTCTGCCCTCAAGCTCTTTCCCTCTCTTCTCAATCTGTCATTGTCATGCTCAAGGTGAACTTCTTTAACCCCTGGTGACCTTCAGCCCTGTCTCCTGAGTGTGATCTTGTCTTGGTTCAAGAGATCACTTGTGGGGAAATGAGAGTCCTTAGTAGTAGCTATTGATGATGTCTGAAAAACACAAATAATGATTTACTGAGATACTGTACCCCTAGTGCTCATATAGCTAAAACCCTGTAGAATGATTTTGCACCAGATTTTTCCATGTTATTATTCGTACTTACCCAGGATTGTTGGGTGACATTTCTGCAAAATTATTATTTTGCATGTTTCGTCACACTTTCAAAGCAGAATGTCCAGTAAGTGATGCTGAAAATGCATTTAGTTGCATTGCAGGTGCACAACAGTCTTTATTAATAAATAATCTAAACCTGTAATCATAATTTGTCTGAAAATGAATAAAGATTGTCAGGGCTTTACATTTAGTGTTAATTTCAGCTGAAAACTGCAAGAGCTTGGAAAAAATATAGGTTAGAACATGTGTTCATCTTTTACAGTTTGATAGCTACTTCTATTAATTTCTGTTTGAATTTACTAAATATCCTTTGTATAGAAACAGAAATAAATAACAACCTTTCCTGTGCAGATGTTGGTTTTGCCAGCACTAAGAATTTAGAGTTCGGAGTTGGCACTTGTCATGCAGAAAGTGCTGTGAGACTGTTTGGTTCAGGTAAGAGTAAATTAATGGAGTCAATTATAAAGTTCAGAAGCATTCAAGTGTGAACGGCAAACCATCACTTTTACTCCCACTCTATTAAACTCTCCTCACTGGAGAAATAATTCTTACAGAATGTTAAAGAATGAATTGAATGAACACACAGTATGTTAGTTGCACTGATGGATTTGTTTTCTGCAGCTTTCTCATTCAGGTGGATCATTGACAGTTTTTTTGTATTGAGTACATTTGCTTAATGTAGTCAGTTCCATTATATTTATATTGTTAACTCTCAAACTGTGTGCATGTGTGTGTGTTATGACTCTTTGATCAGGGTTGAGACCTGGGCAGGACACCAGGAAGCACAGGCTCTGCCTTTGACAAGCATTGTTATTTACAGGTCAGAGGAGAAGGCAAGCCAAGCGTAACATTTAGGCTTCACTGCCAGATTGGTGTCTCCAAGGAAGTTTGTCCCAGCCAAAATGTCACTACTGGGATGTTAACATTGTGCTACGTTTTTGTGCGTGGGGGGTTTTTGAAGGGGCAGGTTTGTGGGTGTCCATCAGACTTGTTTATTATTGCCAAGCTTGTCCCTTAGGTTTGTGCTTCAGTGAATACAGTATGCGCGTTTGAGTTCAAACGGGGTATGTGTGAGCTCGCGACTCTACAAGGTTTTAGAACTGCTGTCCTCCGGTTACAAACAGTGTCAAGACATTAATGCGAACCAGCGTGAAGTCTAGGGTGTTGAGTATGTGTGAGAGTGTAGAAACAACATGAAAGAATAAGACCTAAAACTCATATTTAAAGGATGGTATTTACACCAAATAAAATTAAAGCTGCATTTGCGTTACTGACAAGTAATCAATGTAAATGTCTAAATTGGACAAATTTACAAGAAAGTAACATCCTTTCTTCATCATTTGCTACATTGTCCGGTAAACAAATATGTTGTTTTTGTGAACTAATATGCAACAAGCTGTCTAAATATTTCACCCTCAGACTGTGAATGGCGACCGAGCATGGCCCGTTTGGCTTTGTTTGTCTCAGCTGGGCTCGTCCCCTGCCGCGAGTGTTTTGACAGCCAAGGCTTGGCCTGTCACCCGCATGAGTACAGCCTGTGTTTTAAATAAGAGAGGGAGTGAGGGAAGAGTGTGAGAAGTATTGTGCACATGAGTGCACATGGTTGTATGTTCACACTGCCTGTTTACCACTTGCCCTCACTCTGTGTGTGTCCTCCATCTTGAACAAATTTGCTTAATATTTAATGGTGATGTGATTGTTTTTTTTCTCTCTTTGTAAAAATCTTTTGCTTTTGATCAATCTGATGTGTCTTTACTAAAAAACAACAAAAAAGTATTCCTTTGTTTAATCTAACCCCAGAATGTTTTCCAGAAAAATATGAAGCAGTACAACTGCTTATAATAATAATAAATAATTCCTGGGAACTAGATCAGCAGAATGATTTCTGAGGGATCATGTGACTCAAAAGACTAATTATTTTAAATGTATTCAAATAGAAATACGTATTATAAATTGTTCTGCTATTTCATAAAATTACTGTTTTACTGCATTTTTGATCAAATACAAGCAGCCTTGTTGAACATAAGATACTACTTTAAAAAAAAAAAATCTTAATTACTCCAAGCATTTCACTGACAGTGTGCATGTTTTGCGGTTTACATGTGCCTTCTATATTTAATATTTTACCTTACATACATCAAAGTACTACATAGAAAAATGTGACACAGAGCAGTCGGTAAGTCTGCACCACATGCACCGATATTGTTGTACACATGCTTGCATACACTAGGCAGATGTCATGACAATGACCAGGACCACAGCAAACAAGAAACCTTGACAGCTCAAGTCGGCATAACATAAAGCCCACTCAGCAATAAAACTAAAGGTTAGAAAGAGAGAGAGAGAGAGTGAGAGTGAGAGAGAGGTGATATGTCCACTGAAGTCGTTGGATCATAAGTGTGAAATATTGTTTTCTGTCCCTGCAGCAGTTCTCATCTCTACAGTACTTAAAAGAGGATAATATCCTTGCCAGGCTTCTGTATTACCAGAATAGAAAGTCATTTCCCATTTCTTTTAAAAGCTACATCGGAGCGACCTCTACTATTTGTCAAGTATAATATATCACATCCTATAATACACATCTTCTCCCTCTTTTTTCTCTTTCTATATGGATAAGGTGCAGTATAATACAGTAGGGTATGCTGGTCAACATTTTAAACGTTCAGTTCCATTCTGATGGAATACGCAAACTTACTTTCATGCTTGGGATCACAATTTGTTTTTTATAAAGAAAAAGGAAACACTTCCCATATCTTACGTTGTTGACATCAAATTCCATGTAATCAACTCACCTGGCAATAATTCATCTGTCACTTTTATATGCATACATACAGTTTTTTGTTTTTTTTCATTATTTATTTTACGTATATTGTGAATATTTTTTGTTACCTTGTGTTCAATAAACAATTTCGTTGATGTGTTTGGTCCCCCTTGGATGGACCCTGAAGCAAAACCAGTTGAGAAGCATTGACTTAAAACACACATGATGCTTGATGTGATTACACAAGTTAAGTTCACCTACCTAGATAAATGTGAGCGTGTGTGTGTGCTCAGAGGGCTAATGAAATCACAGGAGAACACAGCAAGACCTGTAATTACCTTTTCCTGAAGAGCTGATATTCAGTATCCCTACAATCCTCTTCCAGTTGATCTAACAGACGGAATCAGATGCAATTATCTGGACCCAGTACAGATAAACCACGTACTACTCAAAGGACAGGCTGCTCTGCTGAGGTTACATTTATGGTTACTGTCACTGTCACTTAACCACATAAGAATGAAGAGTGTTTGGTATTCAGTGGTGTGAACAAGCAAGTGTTTCTATAAAACTGCATGAGGGGGAGGAAATGGAGCGGAATAAAGAGAAATGTGTTTATGGAGGTGTGTGCATAAGTTAAAAATATGAATAAATGTGACCCATACTGTTCTGTATTGCTCCTCGGGTCAACGAGTTCAGCCCAAATGGCACTAGCAATCTCGGTTTCTTTTATAGTACAAGTTGCAGTCAGTTTGCAGTCTGAATGAGATTAACTTCATGGTTGTGGTGATTTCTGATAAGCTTATTCTGTCAGACAGGCGCTGGATCTGGGAGTGTGACAGTAAAGCCGTACTAATCCCACACCATTAATGCCTCACTACAGATGCTGGACCAATATGAAACCAGATTAGCCTTTCCCCCCTTTCGTTCTACTCACACATATACATGCAGTGATTGATGATATTCTGTTATAAACTGTGCTGTTTTGGGATGCTCTATTCCTCGGCTACTTTCAACACCATTATATTCCACGGGATGATTTATATTAAAAACATACACATTTCAACTTTATGATTTGTTTTTGTAATTTCACTTAAAATTTGGTTATATTTATATTTATTGTTGTAATCTTGTCTCAGACCTAGAATTTAACTCTACTATTCTATTTAAAATTATGCAAAGCATGTCACGAATACCTTTTGCTTTGGAACAACTAAAGATAAAAACGCTCCTGTGTGCCATCAGTCAGCTATTACAGTTTATTAAAATGGCTTGTCATAATACACCAGACTTATCATAGGCTGCCATGCGTGTCTATAAGCACTTGCTGTGTCATTATTTTCAGTTGTAAGGGTAAATTTATCAATGTCAGACAGATCTTTGTCACGGACGGGACTCCAGCCTGATTAACGAGTCCCATTAAACCAAGAAAGAGAGAGAGAGGTCTGGTGGAGTGATGGATGTGGTCAGTAACCTTCCTTATTGCTGTGGTCAATTTCCTCCTTTAGAAGACATATCAATATGTTATCTGCCGCTTTCCAGATCCATTAGGTATGCAAAAGCTGTCAGAAAAATATATAAGGGTTACTTATGTCTGCTAATAGTCTGCATTTATTATTATCTTTTAGTTACAATGAATTTTACCTATTTTTTTCCTGCACATTTCCTGCCAGTAGTAACGTTCTAGAATAATAATCCGCCCTTGGAGAGTATAACAGGATTTTAAGAGCCTTCAAAAGCAATTCAGTCCTCAAAAAGAAAGTGTGGAGAGAGAATTACAAAGACAAAGACTGTCGAGCTTCAAAGAGAAATTGGGTTGAAAACAGGAGGGGCAAAGCCGGAGAAAGAGGTGGGCATAAAAAACTGAATGCATTTAAAAAATGTGGTAAACACTGAGAGATATGTTGGTCTGTATGTTTGAGCATTTTTCCCAAGCTGAAGTGTTATGTTCTAAATAGCATCAGGTCCTCATTAGTACATGTCTGCTGTTTAATTATTGATCTGAATGAGAGATCCAGAGCCCCAGATTGTTCAACTGTTTGTGCTAGCTGTAACCCCATGCTGCTTCACATTAACACGCTAGCACTAAACTCACTGATCAGTGTGTCCTCCTCTCTGTGTTCCTTCATCCACACCGCAGGTAAGTGCAGACCACCACAGACAAATTACCTACTTCTAATACTAACAGTCCTCACCAAACACAAAAGATCAAGATAGTAAGTCATTACAAAGATACACTATACCTCCATATTTCTTATTAATTTATATGTTTATTTATTTAATAAAAGAAAATATTTACAAATGCATATACACAAATCAATCCCTTCTCATTTACTAATTAAATTATAAATAGTACTGTTCAAAAGTTTGGCATCAAGGCTGCATTTATATGGAGAATATGTTATTAGGCATTATTTTTTGAAATATTGCAGTCTAAAAGGACTTTTTTTAAAAAAGTATTTTCAATATTACATGATCCTTGAGAAATCATTCTGATGGGAAGATTTAGTGCCCATGAAACATTTCTTCTGTTGCTGTTGTTGCTAAAAAAAGTTTTTTGTTGTTGTTTTTGGAAACAAATACATTTTTCTAGAGTCTTTGATGAAGCAAAAGTTCAACAGAATTTATTTATAGGAATATTTTTAACACTATAAATGTCATGTCAAATCAAATGAAGGAGTTGTAGATGCCATTTTGTTTACACATCATATACTTTAGTAGATATCCACACATTTTGAAAATCAATTAGTGTCTCAAAAATCATTCTGTATCCTTCTAGGGGACCTCTTTATAGTTTTGGTTTATAGGGTCAAGTTCACATGTATTAGTTATATCATGGACACTTGATTTATATGAAATATTCAATCTCGCATCTAGCCATGTTGGTTTGCTGATGGTTTTATCAGTTGCTGACTTGCAATCCTAACCCCTGCTTGAGCAATAAACACATTGTTTAACCATATAACACATTACTCCCCTTTGCTTGTTCTCCTGCATCCCTCATCTGTAATACATCATCATTTGACGTGAATGTGATTTTCCTGTGGAAACTGAATAAGTGCTTAGCATGCCACCTCAACTGCTCTCATCCATTTTGCATGATGTCACCAGGCACAAATCACCGGAGGATTTAGAGGAATGGATGAAAATAATTAAAGAAGCCTTCAGGGAGAGAAGAGGGATAAGCAGAGTTTTTTTCCTCCAGTTTTTTCAATAATCTCTTTTGTTTTGAAGTGACGAGAGATTCCTCCTTCAGGCTTGGTTTCATTCCAGGAATGAACCTAATTTTAATTAGCCTTTTTCTTCAATTAGTTCTTAAAGCAGTTTCTATATATCATTTGCTCCTGTTAAATATGTTAATAATTGTAAAACAGAAAATTGTGTAAAGTAGCCTTAACCTTAGAAAGAAGTATGATTATTTTATATGAAATGTAATTCATGCTAAAAAGGAATCACAAATATACAGGTCCTTTTCAAAAAATTAGCATATCATGAAAAGGTTCTCTAAACGAGCTATTAACCTAATCATCTGAATCAACTAATTAACTCT
>JAUMHE010000030.1:1545544-1567259 GCA_032359235.1 Enteromius mattozi | reverse complement strand
AGCTCTAAAGCTGTTTTGTTAGTGAGTTTGTTATATGTGAATATACGTCTGTTTATATCATTTCTGACGCACTGTACATCTTAAGTATATTTTCTTAGGAAACTGACAAACTGTAACACCCTGGCCTGCGGCCCACAAAATTCCCCTTTCCGATGGATGAATGTGAATATCCTTTAACTTCTGAATGAATTAAACAAACCTTAAACTTCACTCACAACTCTCCTTACAAAATGAATCATTAACATTTTGACAAACATTGGATGTTGTTTTTGTTTTGTAAGAACTACTGTAGTCACAGTAATAATATTACATTTGTAGTAACTAATTACTAAGATTTCAGTTAGTTATCATCCATAAAAGAGCTTGGTGTCACTTTAGAATCAAAAGTTAAACCAATTTGAAATATTGATAAGATGCATAATAATGAACCATGATCACAAATGTAACCAATAGCTAATCAACTGCATTCAATCAGGCAGAGGAATTGAGCCCCGCACAACTTAAACAGAACTTAAAATGTGTCCAAAAGGTAATTTTATATAACAGATAGCTAAATAGGTTAAGAAATTTTCTCTCAGGAGCTCAAACATTTGATGTCCTGGCTTTCTTGCCATTGCAGGAAAAAGTAACCTTTCGTCTGTAATAAGTTGATAGACTTCGATTATTAGGTCATGAATCAAAGTATGTGCTTTTCAGTGTACAAAAACAATCACTGTAAGTTGCATATACATTACACAACATGTGACTGACATATACAGGTAACTAGTAAAATGATACAGTATTTGTTTATCTTTGCTTTGTCATTGAACTCTGGGTAACTACGTCACAAATTTGTTTTCTAGGGTCTTCTGTTTTTTTAGTGCTGATCATCAAGCCTGATCTTGTGGTAAGATTCATATGCTTCTGGTAAGGATTTCTTTTAAAACAGTAAACAAAAGACAGACGTAGCCTACATGACAGTAGCTGTTGTCTAATTTCAGGATATGTTATATTTTATATTTATTTGAGACCACTGTGTGCAAAACGCCTTTTAATGTTCAATACATTACTGAAAATGTGAGGGGAAAAAACGTTACACTTTTTGCTTACCTTCCTATTACTTCAGTTATAATATCAAAGCTCATTGTTATTAAATATCGTCATAATCAGTGTGAAATGACATTTTTACGAAGTGAAAATTATTTTATAAAAGGTAAAAATATTTTCTTTTGTGTATTGTCTGTTTGAATGCAACGGCGCGGCAAAAGAAATCCCGCTTGTTTCCACGTTGAACAGCAGATGGCGCTGTTAAAGCATCAAACGTGTGCTGTGCTGCTCCTAATGGAGTTTATGCTGCTTGCTGCAGCTCAAAGTAGTTGTCCAGCTTATGCTGGGGTGCCGGGCACACCTGGACACAACGGCACCCCTGGCAGAGATGGAAGAGACGGGTTTCCTGGACCAAAAGGAGAAAAAGGAGATCCGGGTTTGTGGTTTTAGTTGTTGATTTCATAAGTCATAAAGTTTGACGTAGCTAGAACTCAATGCTGACTGCAGATCAGAGAAATTCGATTTAATAATTTTTCTGCAGGAGTTGGTGCACAAGGACCCCCAGGGAAAATAGGACCACCTGGTGTTGCTGGCCCTCAAGGACAGAAGGGGAATCCTGGTTTAGCAGGTAAAATTAAAGCACAGTGAATTATGATTTATTAAAATGAGCAGAGGATTTCCTATATATGTATTTGGGGGAAAAAATACTGTTAATACTTTTTGCATTTAAATATATGTAATCTTAGTATTTCTGTATTTTCAAAATATATAATGTAGCCGCCTTATTAGACTGATTAAGCTGATTTCCTGCACAATTGGGCAGTACTTTAAATACATGTTTTTGAAATACTATTTTGTATTTTGTATTTAAATACCTTTTGAAAAAGTCAGATATATTTTGTATTTAAATACATTTAATCTTTGTATTTTTGTATAGGCTACTTGTCCATCCAGGAAGTCAGCGGTCTAATAAAGAGGTTGATTGGCAAAAAGTATTTTTGTATTTTGTTATTTGAAAATGCAAAAATACTAAGCTTAAATGTATTTAAATACAAACTAGTATTTTGTATTTGAAATACTACCCATCCCTGAAAATGGGTTATTCCATATAATTATTAAACAGATTAAAAATATAGATGTTAAACTTTTATTATGTACAAATTTATTTATTAAAGGTGTCTAGAATGAAGAAAATCAAACAATAAATAAATAGTGAATGAAGTTCTAGACTGTGATCAGGTATTGTCTTTTAACCAAATCTTAGTTGAGTTTATACAGTAAAGGTTAAAGAAAAATATACTTCTTGGTATTTTCTTCTGATGCTTTTACTTTTCACTCTGCTATGCTTTTACAGGCACTGGTGTTCAAAGCGCGTTAGTAACACAGCTTCAATCAAATGTCAAACACCTAACAGACAGACTCACTGTAGTTGAGAAAGGTAGAATTCTCCTACATAAACAATGACTGCACGATGCATGTTTTGTTTATGTGTAAGAATAATTGTATATTTAAGATAATGCTTTTTAAAAACCGTTTTTAAATGTTTAGTCCTAGGATTTCGCATGTTCAGGAAAGTGGGCCAGAAATATTATGTGACTGATGGACTGGTGGGAAACTTTGAAAAGGCACAGAAGTTCTGCTCTGACGCTGGGGCTAAAATTGTCCTCCCAAGAAGTGCAGATGAGAATAAAGTGCTAACAACATTGCAAGTTGCCCTTGATTCTACTAACGTTTATGTTGGTGCAACAGACATAAAGAAAGAAGGACACTTTGTGGATATGAATGACCAAGCGTTAACTTTCACCAACTGGAAGGAAAAAGAGCCAAACGATCATAAAGGAGCAGAGGACTGTATAGTTATGTACAAAAGTGGTGTTTGGAATGACATTCCCTGTAATTCAGAGTGGCATGTGGTGTGTGAAATGTGAAACAGATTATGAATTGTTACTGCTCTGATTTGTGAGTAAAGATGGAATAAAGGAAATTACATGAAAACAGACTGGATTTGCCTCAAAGTTTACTGTCATTAAAAATCAGGTACAGTTTAGCAACGGTTTGAAGTTTTTAAAAAAAGTCATTTGAATTATTTTGATGCTTTTATCAGCCGTTTGAACTCTTATTCTGACGGCACCCATTCACTCCAGGGGATCCATTGCTGAGCAAGTGATGTAGGCCTAATGGTGCGTAAATTCTCAGTAAACTTTCATTTTTGGGTAAACAATTTGAGGATCATACAATGTTCTCTTCCTTTGAGGAAAATACCTCACAAATATTAGCATTACAACACTAGTGGTATAAACATCTTTTTGTTCATCCAATGCCGGATTCTGTGGACACTCACGAGGGGAAAAGCAGAAAACCGCTGAAGCTGGTGTAGCTGCTTTCATCATCAAAAACCCAGCTTTTCTCCCACAGCTGTGTGTACATTTCATCACCTTTCTGCAGTGAGAGAACAACACCATTGCTGCCATTAGCATTGGTCTCAGGCTTCAGAGAAAATACAGAGCATTGGAGCTGATCATTTTTATGGAGACTGACTGCCATTTGTTTAAAAGGGTGGCCATGAGCATAAAATCTGAAGAAATAGACTCCATTCACTGGTGCTGTGAATGTACCTGTGAGATACATAAACATGAACTTAGTAACTAAAGAAGTGAATATAGTCACAAAAGACAATTAATATAATAAAGACATATGAATAACACAGGTTACCAGTGTTGGGGTCGTATGCATTTCCAATGTTAGTGAATATTTTTTTGTACACCACAGTTTTCCGAGTCTCAAAAGGTCCAAATTGTTGTGATCCAGAAGCCAAAAGTCCAGCCGAAAAGGCAACCTTTTTGGCTGTGAAAAGATAAGAGTACTTTTAGGTTTTGTCATCTTTACAGTAGGTTTTAAATACAACACCATAGAATAATCATTTTAATTTACCTTCATTTTCTGCCTGGATAGATTCAAGTTTTTCACTCAAGGCTTTTGTGTAAATCCTTAGAGCTTATTCATAATAAACAATGCAGAATCTTATTATAGTGTTTTGGGTTGAAAATGATTCAACAGATCAACGTGTCTTTTAAAGGTGAAAGTAGATCAAACAAAGAAACATACCTTCATTCTCTGTCTTCAGTTCTTTCAGTGTTTCCTCAGTGGCTGTCAGCCTTCGTTCAATTATATTAAACTGTTCTGATGAAATCGAATCATGTGCCAGGGAGACCCCAACACAGAGCAATAACAGCGTCTTTTGAGCTGCCAACATCTTCAGCTAGCTATGCCTAATGCTTTTATGGTGCATGTACATTTTGCACAGTTTGAGGCAAGATGGAAAAGCAAACATGACCCTTGTATTGTTTGGACTTGCATGGCTGACACAGAAAAGCAAATTCAGTAACTTTCTGCAGCTATATTAATGCTTCAGATTTGTTTTTCATATTTGGTCATATTCTTCTAGCCAGTCTCAACGGATATGCAGTGTATTATATATATATATATATATATGTTTGTTATAGAATTCTGTATATAATAACTACTTTCATGCAGTGATAACTGATCACCAAGTTTTCACTATACTGTCTCCCAATATGAAGATTTAAAAAAAAAAAAAATTGAATGTTTAGTATTTAGTCACTTAGAATAAAGAAATGACTCTATAGTGACGTTTTTATTGTCAAAGTATCACAAAAAATAAACAGCTAAATAAATGAAGAACAGGTGGAATTTTATAAATTAAATCTAATATGCTGTGGTAATATAACTAGGAATGAAAAGATGAATTAATAATGACAACCAACATAAAATAAATCCTTACGAAACAAAATCACACAGTTTTCAAACATTCATGTGCCTGCTCTATGAGTGGATAAAAAGTTAATTTAGGGCGTGACGTCACACGGTCGGTTAAACGAAGAAGGAAAGAGGCCGACTTCCGGTATGGTGCGTTGTTGAACAGGGACCACAGGACATAACTGCCAGGAAAATGCGGTAGGCTGTTGTCATAACTGAAAAAGAAACTAAAAGAAAACACGTCTCAGTGCAATCTTTACGGCTTTGAGATAAATGTGGCATATGGTCATATGGCGTAAGGGCTTTGTCACGGAAGCAATCGGGTTCGCTGAGCAGTCATCGATCGATCGGGATTAGAGAGCGCGGTTGAACATGGGAACGAGATCGAGTCGTTTACACGAGGAGGCTGCCGCGACAGCTTTCGATAAAGATGGCATCAAGAGAGCGTCCTGTCGACGAATCCGAAACACCAGGCCCACTAGCCTCATGGTGGAGTTCTCCGGTAGCTTCGCCCATCACTCAGAGACGAACCGCAGCCGGTCGGAGGAGGGAAGCGACTCCGACACCGGGCAGCAGGCGAGCAGCGACGGCAGCCCGGCCGACAGCCACATGTCCCCGTCTCTGAGCAGCCAGGCCTCGCCGACGGATGAGAACGGGGCCGAGGAGAAACGCGAGGAGGCTGGCAGTCCAGGAGGCCCTGTGAGCGCGGAGGGAATAGGCCGAGCACCGCAGCGCACTTTCTCGGATCGTTTGCCCGGTGGTCGCCATTCTTCCTCGGGCAGCGTCACAGCAAGGTCCACCCGGGTGAGGGACACTCACGCCCGGCCATCGTCTGAGGCGTGGATTGGCGTCTACAGAATCAACAACCGCACTGGTGGTAAGTGAAAAGACTCATCGTTCCTGTCCTGTCATTTCAGACGTTACACCCTGTTCTGCTCCAGTTCTGTCATATACACCTGCACTGCTCACACTGAGTTACAGATGGAAAAGCATATAATATACCAAGTATAAACTTGTACTATATATTGTGCTTAGAAAGGGAAATGGTTTATTTTATTTAGTGGTCCTGAGCTAACATGAACCAATGATGTTAGTTAATGTTAACCAATGGGACCTTAATGTAATGTTACTGAAAGTTTGTATAATAAAATAGACAGAACCCAGTCTTACTGGTATTTGAGTGAATTTAAGTATTTTGAACCAAATAAGACATGGGAAGGTGATTAAAAAAAGATTAATGATTCTGCGTGAGACCAATGAGCTTGCAGTGTAATTAGGCTTTGGGGTTTATAGACATTTCAAGCATTCCTGACAGGATGAACCATGATGGATTGAAACGGAAAGACCAAAGGTAAACCCAGTTTACACTATATTGGTCAGTTGGTCGTAGTCCAGCCAGAGGGTTCAGAAAAGTGGGCCATATGGGTGTATGCTCACCCATCTATTACTGTGACTTCTCCATTTTGCAATGCTGGACAACTTGCTGAATGGTTTTGCCTTCATTTCCAGCTCTTCGTTGTCCCTTCTGTTCCAAGCCATTCCCCGGAGGGCGAACCGAGGACCATCTTTTAAGTTGTCTGACTTCTCCACCTCTCCCTTATAACGGTAAGCATCCCATTTGTTTTTATTGTTGTATTTTGTTTCATCTGCTAATATCTTTGATATTCTGTCATATCTTATCCGATAGCTGATGTGCTACAAAAGGACAGTGGAGAGTGTTCAATTTGCCTAGAAGATATGCTACAGGGGGAAGCCATCGCTCGACTGGCCTGCCTGTGTGTCTACCATAAGAGGTAACCATAACCATCCAACAAATAAAAACCTTCAGGATTTGCTGCAAATGCTTTCAAATAACCTATGTAATGGCTGATATTTCTCTAAATAGCTGCATTGACACATGGAGCAAAGTGAAGCCGTGCTGCCCTGAGCATCCTTTTGATTGATTCATGTGCAATGACACTTTGACTCAGGTGAGTTTGGTCATTCAAGTAGCTTTCTTTGTTAGAAGTATATTAAAATGTCAAATTCATTAATGGAGTAAATGTCATTCATCTTTATATTGTTCCAAACCTGTATGACTTTTTATACAGAAAATAAATATTTTAAACGATGTATTAAATGTTTTTAACCCTAGACCCATTTGACTTTGATTGTATGGACATTAAAATATAATTTCAAAATAGCATCTTTTGTATTCCACAGAAGAAAAAAAAGGGCAATAGTTGGCCGAAAACTTAAAATTTGCTGAAAATGTACTCCTTTCCAGGCCATATGTAGTTTGTTTTTTCTTCATAACAGATTTGGATTATATTAGCATTATATCACTTGCTCACCAATGGTTCCTCTGCAGTGAATGAGTGCTGTCTGAATGAGAGTTGAAATAGCTAATAAAACATCACATTAATCCACAAGTAGTCCACATGACTTTATTCCAACAATGGTTAAAGTTTTGTGCAGCAAAACGGAGGATAGTAAACAGTACTCCATATGTGCCTTTTTGTCTTTATGCATACAAGATTACATTTTCACTGGAGAAAGTGATATAAATAGAGGACTCCTGTTTTAGTCAGAAGCAACTGTTTATTGTAAACATACAGCTTTGAGCTTCACTGGAGTAGTGTGGAATTGTTTTTACTTTTTTTTTTTTTTTTTTTTAAAGCAAATCTCAAAAATCCATTTCTCATGCTGGAACATATGTAGCAATTAATATTTGTTTTGGTATATTATATTGAATTTACAACAGCATTCAAAAGTTTGCGGTCAGTTGAATATTAAGAAAATAGCATTTTTTTTCTTGAAGCATGCATTAAAAAGTGACAAAGACAATGATAAGGTTCCAGAACATTTGCATTTCAAATAAATGTTGTTGTTATTTATTACCTTTAGCAAAGAATCATTGTTTCCACAAAAAATCATAACATTATTAGTAAGAATAATTGTAAGAAATGATTCTTGAGTACCAAAACAGCACACTAGAATGATTTCAGAAGGATCATATGACATGGACCGGAATAATGGCTGCTGAAAAAGTTTAGTATTTATTGAATTCTTTAAAATAGTCTGACTTGAAATTTTTTTTTATGGCTTTCTGACATTAATTGTTTAAAAATGTTTATCAGCTTAATAGTATTGGCCAGAATTTTTATATTGTGCATCTCTAACTTTATCTTTATTTTTAATGTGATGATAAATAATTCATGAGACAGTATTGCTTGAAATAAATATATTTCAGTTTCTAGAAGTTTTCATTTTGATCTTTTGTTTTTTGCAGATTCGCTCAGTCTGGATGCAGCTCCCTTATGTGATGACATAAATGCTCTCTATGCGGAGATCCACAAGAAGCCTGCCCAGTGCACAGACTCTTCTTTGTCCTCTCTTGCCCAAGAGCAGCTCTCTCTGGATGGGGACACGGACAGCCTGACCACCTCGCCCTCCACCAGTAGCCTTGACGCCTGGAACCCTGCTCATAAATTAGTGAAGACCCCTGGCACACATCCCCATGGCCTGATCCGCCCTCCGCGGAAGAGTAGTGCTGGATCCGGACTGGCTGTAGTGGGGGGTAGTGGCTCCTCTTTCTCCGAATTGGAGGGTCTAGAAGACCATGCTAAAGTCTCCCGCTCGGCTACAGACGGAGAGATGCGGAAGGCCTTGTCATCTCTATCACACGGGGTAAGTACTGACAGTGTCTACGCTTTTTACGGCCTCACTAGGCCACGCCCAAAGCCGCACCCCCTCCTGGTATCTTTAGATGACATTAACAACACCAAACGGCCACCGGTCTCCATGTGGCAGCGCAATAAGCCTGACCCAAACTATGCGTACTCCACCAAGCACCTGCTCTACCAACGTTCCTGCAATACTCAGAAAACCATCGCTCCCTCCTCCACCTTGCCCCCTTCCCCTCCAACTCGTGAGCTTCCACTGGCCAGGGAGAAGGGAAAGAGCTGTGGTGGTGGAGTAGTGGGCAGCTGGCTGTTTCCAACAAGGCGTCTGAAGGGAAGGACGGCGGTTAGTGAGCTCAACATCACGTACGTGGTGGAACGCAGCCTGTATGGACACTTGAACTGGACCGGGTTGGTTAGGCCCATCACACTGAGCAAAGCAGACAGACGTTGGCTCCTGGAAGACGAAAGAGATGCGAACAGGAAGTGGGCATCCAGCATGGATCGCTGCACCAAACGCGTGCTCTTACGCATCCAGCAGAAGTCTGTGAGTGTGCCGGAAGAGCAGATCTACAGTGCCCCCTGCTGCACTGGAGGAACAGGCTGCTGCAAAGCTGCAGAAGAGAATTGCAGTAGGGTAGAATTTAGAGACAGACTGCTTGAGTTATATTTCAAGACCAAGTCTGATACTGAAATATGAATTGTGCTGTAATAAAATGCATTTTGTTTTTAAAATCTTCACCCATCCCTGGAGTGATTATTAAAGCTAGAAATCCCTCAGACTGTCAGTTAGCCATCAGCTCTTCTCATTACTGTAGACTTATGATACTGCAGTACAGAGTTGAAATTTTATAATCTAAGAAAGCTGTAGAAGAGAAATAGAATGTGAGAGTGCCTCAAGTCTTATCTTTCCCCATCGTGAGCTTCTCTCCTTTCATTTCTTGACTTATTCTCTTGTAGCCAGTCATGTGTGTCAGAGCATAATTGAAACTCTCAGTCCTTGAGAGACAGTGCAGAGTGGTTGAAGAAGAAAATAAATAATATGGAGTTCCTTCTGCAGCTTTGTAGAGTCTGTCGTCTGCGGATCCTCGTCGTCATTCATAGTGAATGTGAACATGACCGTGATCTTCATCAGTGAAATCTTTCATCCATTTTGGGTTGGAAATGCCTCTTTCAGCCTAGGCATGAATGCTATATTTTTTTCTGTATGTGCTACTCTCTTTTATTGAGATTTTTTTTTTTCTTTTAAAGTGCATGATGTTATTCCATGCAATATGCAACAGCGTCTCATGCTACAACATTTGATCTTTATTCTGTTTATTTTGAGCTGGATATCTCTTATTCTGTTTGTAGAACTTTTCAACAAAATGTCATAAAATTAAAAGCCAATTTATTTCAATTTAATGCATCGCTTGTATTTGAGCGATGTAAGGTGTTGCCTTAAGTCAGTTTACGTTTGTTTTTTATTTCTCATTTTTCAGTACCAATTTTCAGTTTGTTCATCAGGGTTTTACTAGAAAGCATTGGTTTATTTACATAACACTAAACAACTGCTGGAACATTTTATTTTGAGTTAAATAGGAAATCAGGTCATACCCATGAACTATTATTTTGGAAGCTCGTCATTTTAATATGCGTGGTTTCCATTATAAAGAGCAGCATGAATCATTGACACTCTTTGTGAATCGTTTTAAATGACTCTCTCTAAATGTATTCATTTGCTTGTGAATTCACAGTAATTATGTCTTTTTCTCTACAGAGAACATGTAGCTTTGGAGGATTTGACCTTTCTAATCGTTCTCTCCATGTGGTCAACACGACCGAGCCTAGTGTGAGTACACATGCACTCTTTCCTTCGCTTCCTCTTGATTTCAGCTCTCATATGCAGCTGCAGTGTTTGTGATCCAATTGTGTTGATCAGCTGGCTTTCAGTGTGCTTAATCGCTCTCTTTCTCTCTCTCTCTCTGGCATAAGGAGCAGGAGGCTCTGTACAGGGACGCTGTGAAATCTCCCAACACGTCCCGTATCTCTCTAGGAAAGAAAGTCAAGTCTGTGAAAGAGACTATGAGGAAACGCATGTCAAAGAAATATGCCGGGTCTATCTCTGAACAGGTACACGCACAGATACCCATATGCTTGCTTTAACCGTGCTGAGTTATGTGCTTTATAGCAGGCTTGTTCAGAGGTGAGACCCTGCCTTTACTCCAGAGGGAAGTAGCACATGTGTGCCCCACTTTCTGTGTTTCAAACTAGGGTCAAACATCTCTTTATGTAGCCTAGAGCTTGGATACAAGCTCCGTCCAATTAAACACACCCATACTCCCTGGCAAGTGTTGAACATACACTCTCTGCCATGTATGCGCATGCTGTTGAAAATGTGTTTGTCTTAAAAAGCTGCTCACTTGGATTTAGCTACAATTGAGCCAAGAGTTTACATCTATATGACATCATCTCTTTTAGCATGTTTAGTGTAGATCTCATTTGTGCAAAGAGAACTTTGTGTGCCAACACCTTGTCTCGCTCCCTGTAATCATATTATGTTGGAGTGCCACCTAGTGTCAGCTTAGTGTAATTACTTTGCTAAACTAGAGGATTAATCTCACGACAGTGCTGCAATCAACTGTCTTTTTTGGGGGCTTTATATTGTATGCATCACCTGCTTTCCATCTTAGTACTTAGTACTTTTTGTTGTTTCTAAATAATAATATACTTTAAATTCTCTCAATTTTTTTTCTATGTACAGTCCAGTCCAGATGGAACGCCCAGTTGTCCTCAGTCTCCTCAGCCAGACACAGACTCTCTCGAGAAGCCCAAACTCAAGGCAGGAGGGTCTGTAGAGAGTCTGCGCAGCTCCCTCAGTGGGCAGAGCTCCATGAGTAAGTGTTTATGTGCAAGCAGTTTTATTGCTCGTATTAAGTCTAATCTTAACATTGTGTTAAAGCCAGCATGAAATGGAAATTCACTATATATGCATGTCATTGATATTATTCCCTATGTTTCTTATATTATTAATATTATTATTATTATTATTAGTTTTAACATTGACATTTTTAATCAGAATATAAATAAGTCTTCCACTGGAAACTGCTGTCTGGTGAATTCTCTAATCATTTAGTGCATAAACCCTCTTTCTTACAAGCGACTGCAAAGCTTGCATTCAGATCTGCCTCCATTTTATCCAGTCAATGGGGGATGAATAGATGAATCTCTGTCCCACTTTTTTTCCCCTTTTTCATTGATATTCCTATTTCACTCTGTTATGTATTTCACTATATGTATGAAAAGATCTGTCACTACTTCAGTTTCAGAGATACATTGAATGTTTGTGTTACGGACATATAATGGTGCCTTAATTGTGCTTTTTTTTTTGGCAGTGTGATCAATGATTTTTGCCTGGTGAAAGAATCCAGTCCTTTTGTAATAATTGTGTTGGTCCTGGCACAGGTGGACAGACAGTGAGCACCACAGACTCATCGGCCAGTAACAGAGAGAGTGTGAGGAGTGAGGATGGTGACGATGAAGAGCCTCCATACAGAGGCCCTTTCTGCGGCAGAGCTAGAGTTCACACTGACTTCACACCAAGTCCTTATGACACAGACTCACTCAAACTTAAGGTACTGAACACATACAGGAAATGAATCCAACTCATTTAAAATGTTTTTGTTTTTATTATTACTTTTAAATTAAATTTTAGACCTTTACAATGCACTGTGATGTGAAAAATGAAGTGGCCCAACTTATTACATGGCTACTTAGCAAATTAATAAATACTAATTGGAGTAAAAACCATTTAAATTATATATATGAGATATTAATTACAACTAGCATGCCAGTTTATAACTCACGTTGCAAATTTGAAAATATGTTTTAGATTAGTTTCTGGGTGTTTTCTATTTTATTGTAATAACAACTTTGAATCTTACTAAATTCCTCTCTTTCTGTTTCAAGAGAGGAGATGTGATTGATATCATCAGTAAGCCGCCCATGGGCACATGGATGGGTCTGCTGAATAACAAGGTGGGCACATTTAAGTTCATTTATGTGGATGTGCTGGCTGAAGAAGAGGAGAAGCCTAAACGAGCGGTTCGGAGGAGGAGGAAGGGCAGGCCGCCCAAACCCAACTCAGTCGAGGAGCTTCTGGAGAGAATCAACCTGAAGGTGAGACATGGACCACACACACACAGCCATTTTTGAGATATGTACATGCTTTGAATTTTGATTGGTATATCTATAATCATCTAGCATAAATCTGAGTTTGTGGTTCATCTTAAATTTTTACTGACAGAAGAAGGTGGGGAGTGATGAGAAAATGAAAATTGGATGCTAGTGTGAAAAGATGCTCAGCTCTGGTTAAAGCAGATTAACTATGAGAAAGTGGGACGAGGTCATTTCCCCATGCCAGTTAAAAAATTTATTTAAAGACGGAGACATACACACCCTTCAGACCTCCCACAAGCTCCTGCATTATAATATCTCTAAATAACGTCACATTACAGACCTTACGGCTAAACACAATAGACACCAAGGCCGCATTTTAAGCCTTGTTGTGTTGTTTTAGTGGTGTTCATCGACTTAAATGATAGCTGGCCGTCACAAAAGAGTTTGAAGTCTGGAAACATTCCCACACATAAATACCAGGGTGGAGTGGTGTATTTTTAGCTGTAAGGGTCCTACATAGTGCTTCTGCTCAACAGGGTGTGCAGTCTGTGAATGTACATGTATGTATTTTAGGAGCACATGCCTACGTTCCTGTTTAATGGGTATGAGGACCTGGATACATTTAAGCTACTAGAGGAAGAAGATCTGGATGAGCTCAACATCAAAGATCCTCAACACCGGGCCGTACTGATGACCGCTGTAGAGCTACTGCAGGATTACGACAGTAAGTACACACATACACTATATACACGAGGTACTAAATGTGTCTTTATACATGTATCACTTGTTTATGAAAGAAAGTGTATACATTTCCTAACATGCGTTTTTTTTTTAGGTAGCAGTGATCCGGAGCGCAGCGCCCTCTCTGGCTCTCAGGAGAAACTCCTCTGTGAGGGGCGTGGCCTCATGGCTGACTCTCCACGGGACTCTGGTTGCTACGAAAGCAATGAAAACCTAGAGAATGGTAACCAGGCGCTTGTCTAGCATCTCCATACCAACTGCATCCACCATGTCCAGCCTAGTGTAGCAACGCCATGACACCATCCTCTCACCTCTGGGCCACGCCTCTCTCTCTGCCATGACTCAGTGTCCTAACAGCCAATGAGAACTTGTCATCACATCTGGATTTAACCCAAGCCTGTCTGTCTGTCACATCTGCTGTGCCCTGTTCTCTATCTGCTTCTCTGCTTCTAGAGGCACTCTGTCATCATTCCTTTAACTGTCTTATCCAGCCTCCCCAGACTCCTGCTTTCTTCCATTCTATTAGAAATCAAAAAACCGCAGCAAGTCTTGCTATTGCTAACCATTAAGAATCCATCTGCTGCCACAGAAAAATCTGAAGAAAGACCGACAGTATCTCAGAGAAATTAATACAAGGCTTGTACTCACAGCAGGACTTACACATGACGATTTTGAGAATGTTCTCCATGGCAAAACCACCACAGACTCATTTCAGGCTCAGTTTAAAGTCTCTCCTTTACCATTTCAAGAAATATCACTCCATATTTGTGTGGTGTTTGTCGTGGTCATATTGCACAAGTTCTTATGTGCCTAAAAAGAAAATACTTTATAAATACAAAGTGTAGTAGATGAATCGCATACTTTTGGAAAATGATATTTTATGTAGATTGTGGAAAAGTAGGAGCTGATCTACTGTTTTAAAGGATTTTATCCAAGAGAAAGCATCATATCTCATTTTCTATTTCCGAAGACACTGAGTGTTTAAGAATTTCACTCTTTTGTTGTCTTCTTAACCTCCTACTGGCATCTTATACAGTAACACTGACTGATCCTTCCTCCTATTGTGTATGTCAGTGTATGAGTCTCTCTCTGTGTGGGTGTGGGTGTGCATGTGGAGTATGATTGTTTAGGATGGATCAGAAATATGTGCAATCTGCCAAACTGGAAAATAAATCCATTCTGTGATCTCTAGCATTCTGGTCTGCTTGCTTTTTTTCATCTGTTTTCATCTCTTGATATTATTTTATCTGTGCCAATTACTTTTCCACTCATTTCTTGTAAGAGCAGTGGTACAGAGCCTATTATAATCACTATTATGGCATGCAATGCTTTGTCACCATTAGAGTCATTGTGATTCTGTTAAAGTATATCTGGTGGCCCAGGAAAAATACTTTTAAATGCATCCTTAAATGCGTCTTTATTTCATTTTTAAATAATTTCTCAAACATGTCATTGTCATTTATCATCTTCATTTATCTTAAGGTTCCTATAAATACTCATTTATCATTTTATTTATTAACTCTGTTTTTATAATATTAAAAGTATTGTGCCTCTGTTAATCTTAAATAGTCTGACTGTCACTAACTCAATGCTCAGCATATCAAGTATATTTGATGTGGAAAACTGGCAGAAAATGATGCTTTCTAAATAAATATGATCTGGATTTGTGGTTTTCTTCACTTAATGTCTTAACACTCACACTTAACACTCACCCAACCAACTAACCCTTAAATAATCCCTAAAATTCACTACAACTAATGAACATATCTGTAACTGAAATATTTAACTCTGCTTCTGAGTACCTAAACAATGTAACCATTAATCTGTTCGGTAACATACTTTTTCATACCTTTACTTGCGTTACAAATGCTCATTTTGTTTTGCATGGTAAAAAAAACAATAAAACTGTCATCTTTTACTCACCCTCATGTTGTTCCAGATCTGTATGACTAATTTCTTTTGTGGACTGAAACTTTGAGACATAAGCAAGTTGCACATTTCTGGAGTAACATGTCAAGTCAATTTAACCAACATTAAAAAAAAAAAAAGCACAAACATTGTACATTTAGCCCTGCACTGGAATAGTACTCTTGAAGGTACACTTTTGTTCCGGCTATAACCCAGAAGGGTGTATTTTAGTACATAAAGTTTCTGTCCCAGATGAAAGATTGTCACCGTGATACAATCATGGCGAATCAGAAATAGTTCTGATTGTTTCACGATGTCAATCTTTTATCTTGGACAGCTGAAAATCAAGCAGTATGTCTCGGGCTTAAAGGATAGATAAAATACCTTTAAGAAAACTGCCCTTGTGACAAGCAGTTGTACACCTAAAGGTGCAAATTTTCCAACTTGTTTTCTGACAGCTTTCATCACATTCTTTCAGATTGTAGTACATGAATCACACCAATAACATTGCATATCATGCATGCATGCATCAATAATAAATAGCAAGAAATGCGCTTTCAAGTGTGAAACTAAATTGCTGCAGTACTAGATCTTACTGATCATCACTTTCACAACATCGTGGTTATCCCTTGGAACCAAAAAATAAAAAATAAAACCATAACAAGGTACCATCTGAAGCCTTTCAGGTAGGAATTATATGTGATTAATGAATTTATGTGAAGGCACGGCTCTCTGTTTCAGGTAAGAGCCGCAAGGCGTCGCACCACAGCCGTGGTTCATCTGGATTTGATTGTGGGGGTGTAAAGTCTCCAGACTATCCCACTCTTCCCATGACTCACTCCACTGAAGCTCTTCAGCAGCAGGCCAAGAAGGAACGCAAGTTCCCGAAGACCTTTCTGCCCCGGCCCATAAAGGGATTCAGTCTGCGAAGCCTCGGCCTCAAGAAGGGCTCCAAAGCAGGACAGACCTCCCGCATTCCGGTCAGCCGAAGCTGTGAGGAGTTGGACGGTCCCCAAGAGACCCCTGAGTCTTGGAAGCGCTCACATTCTCTGGGGGATATACACTGGGAGCAGGCCTTCGATCAGAGGAAGGACCAGAGTTGCAGTGAGGATAAAGGCAGGCCAGAGAGCAACAAAAAGGGAGCAAAGGTCGATCCTGTAGAATCAAAACTGGACCAGAGTGGCAATAAGGCTGGAAGAGAGACGGGCTCACTGCAGAGACCTATGGTTCCCACACAGCTTCCTCTCAGCCCGACTGGTTCATTGCCTGCTGCTCAGACCTCAAGCTGCCAACCGGTTTCTGCCCCAACTAGCCCTGCTCCACGGACTCACCCTAAAAAGCCACCCGTCCCACCTCCTGTGCCTGCTAAAAAGTCCAAAGAACGTCTGCCGAATGGTCTGCGTCATCCTCCGCTAGTGCTGTCCGGTTCGGTGCCAAATACGCCAACCCTACCCCCAAAACCCATTTACACCCCAACCACTCCCTCTGAGAGTTCCCCATCAACCCCATTATCACCAGGTGAATGTGCAGCAGTTTTGAGTCCACCTTGGCTGTCTGACCTACCTGAATCAGCATGTCCTCAGATCCACGGAGCTAAAGTCGCCCTGAGCAGGAAGATCTCCCATGCCAAAATGACTGACCTAGAGACTCTGCTGGAGGACAGAATGCGCTTGGAAGGCATTGACCTCACCGAAGAACCATATTCTGATAAGGTAAGTCATTTCTGCAGTATCTTACCACAGTTTTCAGGTAGTAGTAGAGTGCATTCACAAAATAAACTCTTTTTTGTAATCATAAAATGCTTATGTTAGTCTTTATGGTGGAGTTCCTCAAATCTTGCCCTAGAAGAACCACTGCCCTGCAGAGTTTAGCTCAAAGTCAGTTCAAGAAACTATCCTGTAATTTCCTAGTAACTGAAGAACTCTGAATTAGCTTGCTCAGGTGTTTTTGATTGTGGTTGGAGCTCAACTCTTCAGGGCAGGATTTGAGAAGCCCTTCGATATAGTCTAATGGACTTCATATTCATGTGACCTCAAGTTTGTATGAATTGCATCATATGGTAAAAATAGTGTGGAAAATGGTGGCAGTTAAAGGATAGCAGACTAAACAAAAGCTCAAAGCTTAACAGTAGGGGGCTTGACTCTGTCCCTGGAAAGTCATGGCTTGGAGTATTTTTTCCTTCCATTTACTGCTGCAATTTCTTTTCAAGAAAAAATGGAAAGACACATACATTGCTCATCCAAAACACTAATTTCCACTAATCGGTTTCCATATAAGATGTTGTTCCTGTAGTACCTGTACAGTAGGTTTCTGTTGGAGTCTCTGTACAATTAATTAACCTCTTCTCCTCAGCTATTTTTAATTGCTAAATGCATGGCATTGCATAGACATAACTATCGCAGATCCTTTATCCTTCAAAAGATCTTTCTGTCATGGCAGCAAAAGCAGTGGAAGGAACAGAGGACTCGCTTGTTGTGTAATTTATAAGCAGAGCATCTTGAGTCTGATATATCTTCTTGAGTCCTCTGTGTGTAATGTTTACATTCGTTAACAAACCTAATCTGATTCCAAGTTACTTCTTTGAGATTATCCAGTACAAAAAAAGATGAATAAGAGGTGAAAAATGTCCCCTCTTTAATATGAAAACACTGGAACAGTTTGTGGTTTCAGACTGCCTGGAGTTTTAGTACTTTTTATTGGCAGCCAATCCTATTATGCCTGGACCCACAGAATATCGGATGTACCCCAAATTGGGCACAAGAAATTGTTTGTAGATTTCGAATGAATCTCTCAGTTACCAAGATGTTTTCAAGGTAGAGCTGATGTGTGTGTGTAATATAAATTAAATACATTTTCCTCTCGCAGCTTGTTTGCTGTTCATTGTTTGATTTCCCTGAGGAGTGTAAACACTGTGGCTCTGTGGTGCTATCAAAACATTGCTCTGCTTGTGTAGGCTTTGTACTTGGATTGTTGATTTTTTCACAAAGACGGCCGAATATTGAGCTAACTACAATAAAAAAAACTGCCTGGTTTGCAATATTATGAAGCCACATTGGCTGTTTTAGAGAAGATGGCCATTTGGTGTGCTAACAAAGACAGGCTGAAAATGATTAAACTGCATCTTAGTTACGCCACACATGGTGATGTTAGCATTAGAGCGCTGAATCTCACATTAAACAATTTAGCCTCGCTCGCCTTGTAATGCTATAATTGGCACATAAAGTTTGCTTGTTTGTGAGTTAAACTCTGTTTCCAAGTGTGCTTGGTCTCCACCAACCGTAAAATCAATTAAAAAGCCACATGAAATAAACTTTATGATCTGATAATTTCTGTTGTTATTCAGAGTCCACAGTCTGAGGCGAATGTTGTGCCGTTCACATTAGCTGGCCGCTAATCATGGCTTAGCTTGAAACAATGGAGCATTAGCAAGGATATTTTGTCATATTTTGATGACTGAACTTGTGAGTCTCTTAGGGGCCGTGCAGGGCTGTAAGGTTGTTTGAGATGTTTTCCAATCTCTTAAATGAGGTGGTGAACTTCACTAGATCTTGTTTTCCTGGCTAATCTTTCCTTTTCTCTCTGCGTTTCTCAGCACGGCCGCTGTGGTATTCCTCAGCTCTTAGTACAGAGGTACTCAGAGGACTTTCAACAACCAGCGAAGGACGTGGCGTCCAGTCTGGATCAGATCAGAGTTAAACAACTCCGCAGGGAGCACCGCATGGCTGTGAGTTACTTCAACAAATTCCATTATTTGATTTAGCACACGCATGTGAGGCAAATTAGATCATAATACTCTTATTTACTTTCCTGCATTAGCACTGACATTTAGCCCTTGTGTTTTGCTTTTCTCCACAGATTCCCTCGGGAGGTTTGACTGACATGTGTCGGAAGCCAGTGTCTCCTGTTCACGTGAGCTCAGTGTCTGATTGGCTTGTGTCGATTGGAATGCCCATGTATTCTGGCCCTCTATTGGCTGCAGGCTTTGACACGCTGGATCGTGTGTCATCCTTAAATGAGGCGAAAGCAAGGGAAGCAGGCTTGAAGGAGGACCATCACATACGTATTCTTCTCAGTGAAGCCCAGCTTGTCACAGCCAGCAGCTCAGGACAGTCATAATACTAACATGAGCTGCTATAAACTTGACTAAATGGATCAAATCTTGCTGGTGAAGGGACTTACCTGGACAACAGCTGCCGAAATTTCTCCCACCTTTCTGTCTTATAATCTCAGCCTTTTGGCTTTTTCAGAAATGACAGATCTGGCTTCCAAGGACTGTTATTGTGGGCCTATCAACAGATGTTTCCATAGAAACATCTAGTTTTGGCCTGAAACATCTGCCTGTCGAAGGAAAGCACACTTTTTTTCTGAGAATTTATGCTTTTGTATGAATTTAAGGACTGTTCTGAATCCCTTTTTCAGGAAGTGTGAGATTTATTTAGAAAAAAACTCTAAAAGAAGAGTTTTTAGTGCTTATTAAAGCACACGAGTATCAAGAGTATGTCACCTGGCCAAAGCAATGTCATTTCATGCAGGTTTGTTAATATAATATTACTTTATCTCTCAAAGCATACAGTATGTATATGAAAAGATGTGTACTCTTGGGTGAGTCATTTCCAAGAGCATGATGTTGCCATATGGGGATATTGAGAGCAATGCACATTTTGTTTTCAGGCCAATAGTTGGTCACGGTTTAGCAAATATGTACTATGTTTGTAAAGAAAAAAAAAAAACAAAAAAAACCCTGTTTCAGTTGTTTCTTTCTTCAAGGTTACATTTTAGCATCACTCCTTATACTCTGCTTGATATAATACTGCGTATTCACTGCACATTTAATCTTCCAGTCTTCTAAACACACAATATTCATCACGCATAACTGTTGCGGCATATCAACGTTTATTACTGTATCAGTTGTATCAATTTATGTTGCCTGTTATCTTGAAAATGATACTCCTGCATATTGTGTACCTCTTATCGTACTCAGCTCTGACGGCAGTGATGCATAACACAGCTGTAATATGCTTGGTGGAGTGAAATGTGTACAGGTGTTTATGTTTGTTTTATTTTCTTTTTCTTTTGTCCCAGATTGCCTTGCACTTTGACTTGGGTGTTGAAGACATTTTGAATCGTAGAAAAAGCTCTTGAAAGCACACAGTCTTAGCCTTAAAATACAAGTAAATCAAATCAAAACTGATAGTGACTAACTTAGAGGAGTGATTGTCTCACAGATGTATGTAAAGACAGACTGGCTCCTAAATGAAAACTGAGCGTCAAGTGCAACATTACCTGACGTCTGTTACGTCACTTAGGCATTAGCATGACATCATCACTGCTCACAGATTGAAAGCATTACATTAATCAAAGTTAAGCACAATGAAGCGAGTTTCTCCCACAATCACTCTCAGGCTGCTCAGCTCCTTTCAGTAGTTGCTTCTGCAAATCCTTTGGTTTTCCATTTCCAAAAAGACACCAGCCATGCATCCCTAAGGCCTTGCAGGTTTAGGAAATGGTGTTTTTTGAAAGCTTGCTTTAGAATTGTATTTCTCCCTCATGCCATTCACTCTTTTGGTTTTAACACAGCACAGTTCATAGGCCGTTTTAAGCAGTAGAGAATCGATAGAATCTCTTTGTATCAGAATGGATGCCTTCAAATTGCTATCAGTTGAGTGCTTTGATAACAATGAGGCTTTTTATGTGATAAAAATCTCAAATATATTTCATGAAATGTTACTGTAAAAATGCACTTTATTGAAGAATGAAAGTTTTTTAATTCCATTGTGGAGAAAATGAGATTACAAATTGACACATTTACAGTTTTTTAAAGAAGTTTGTTTTCAGGTCAGATGTTGATGGTTGAGGTGAGCTGTTTAAATATCAAATCTCTGTTAAAAAAGAATTATAATCGCCTGTTAATTAATTACAGAACTAACCATGACCAGTTAATTATTTCAACTTGATATAAAACTGGGTCTTAATTACATATATGAAATGATTAACTGAGGTTGCACATTCTGTATATGTAATTGATATTTAAATAACTTATTTTTGCTTTTACATCAAATGTAATTATTAGCTGTACTATACATCATAGAGCAATACTCTTTCATCCATAGTTAGTTAGTGACATGCTCCAGTGACCATTGTAAAATATATGTATAAAAATGATTTTATCTGGTTTAAGTTCGCTAATGATTGTCTATAAAGGTTTTGCTTGTGTATTTACAAACAAAAATGTCTTAAAATATTTGTCCCTTTGAGGTGTAATAAAAAAAAAGAAGAATATCCTACACTGACTGCTCTAACTTACTCTGTATTTTCAGCCATTTCTCCAGTTTTCAGTGTCACACAATCCTTCATAAATCATTCTAATATTCAGATCTGGTGCTCAAGAAATGTAATTATTAATGTTGAAAAGAGTGCAGGTTTTTATAAATATAAAGTTCAAA
>JAUMHE010000030.1:1534055-1545444 GCA_032359235.1 Enteromius mattozi | reverse complement strand
TATTCAGATCTGGTGCTCAAGAAATGTAATTATTAATGTTGAAAAGAGTGCAGGTTTTTATAAATATAAAGTTCAAAGTTCTTTTACTTAATTTCTTTGATAATAGTAATAATACTGAAGATGGGGAGACTATAACAAACAGCTTGAGGCTAAAGAGGAGGCCTATTTTTGCTCTTGTTCACCTCTGATTTGGTGATTATATTCCCACTGGGTTAAATAAAGACATCATTTCATTTGATTTAGACTGCCTGGCTGAAATAAAAGACATTTTGTTGCACTATAAATGAAACCACTGTGAGGCAGACTGCTTTTATAATTCTAACACTTACTCACTTACATGGCTGGAAGAGTCAAATTTACTTTTGCTAGTTCAAATGGCCAAAAACTGCTCAGTTATGAACTTGATTCTTGGCTGAATATTTGTTTCTATCTTTGCTGTCGTCTTTACTGCCATTGGCTTCAGGATAACAGTGTGACATGGAAATGTGGCTCCAAATGCACAGCTGTTTTACAGACAGATTAATTAATATTAGATATATAGATAGACAGATATTATTTAATGTGTATTTTTATTCAAATGTTTGCATTTATTTAAATTTGTGGTTTGCCTACTGCACTGACGCTTTCCTGCGTCTTCCGCGTGGTGGTGCTGAACTGCACACGGCAGCGCGTGAGTGCGAGTCCATCCTCCGGTTGAACTTTTTCCTCCACATTCAGTAATCTGACACCGACACTAACCCCAAAAGGCAGAGGATGGATTCCCAACTTCATTCTCAAAAATAGCTCAGTCAGAGCAGACGAGAAAACACGACCGAGCGGGCGGCGAACATCTGAACGCGCTCGCGTGCATCGATCTGTGAAGTGTCTTTAGTTTTGGTTTAAATGTTGGCTAAAAAGTTGTTATCTAAAGAGGCGGATGGGTGACGACCATTCTCGGCGCTTCCATGTGAGGAGACGATGAAGAATTACAGCAGCAGTCCCCGTCTAAACAATCACAGCGCAAGTCACAGCACGGATCGGAACAGCAGGAAGAGATTCTGGTTCTCGGCTCTCGGGCTTCGCTTCTCTCTGCGCGATTATGGCTTCTGCATGGCCACACTGCTGCTATTCTGTCTCGGCTCACTGTTTTACCAGCTGAACGGAGGACCCCCTAAAGTTCTGCTGGAGATCAGGCAGTATCTCGGTAAGACTCGCTCTCCTTCCTCTCGCTTTCCGCGGTGTTTGGAGACTTGTACCGACTGCTGTCTCGTCACGGTATCGAAGTGTTCAACATTTCCGTTGTGTGTAGACGAGGCAGATGTTGAATTTGTCTGAGGTTTCTGCGCGTTTTCTTGTATAGGCGTGTTTGGACATGTTTGCTTTTTTTGCGTTCTCACCTTGACGCAAACGAAAACGTGTCTGAAGTCAGACAGGTTTAAGTTGTGATGCTTTTGGGGGATATTTACATCCGAAGAGTTCGTTTAAAGAGACAGTTGACCTAAGTCGTCTTAGACTCACCATCACAAACCTGTTACAAACCTGTGTGAACAAAATGAGAGGTTTGGCAGACACCATTCACCGCTCACTTTAATTGCATGTGTTTTCCCAAAAAATGAAAGTGAATAAGGACCGTGCGACTGTCATTTTAAGAAAGTCACGTAGGTGTGGAACAAAATAAGCTTGAGTACATGACAGAATTTTTCATCCCCTTAACTTCTAATAATATGAATGAACGAAGAACCGTTTCGTTTTTGTTATTCAGTCTTTATGCATTTGTCTGTTGCCTTTTAACACAAGCAGTAAATGCTTGCTGTTTCGTCTGTCAAAGTAAACCAATCCATATTCATGCTGCCTCTATGTTAATGCAACAAGCTTGCCTTGTATGTGTTATTTCTATAGTTATGTACAATCTGTATATTTAACACTTGTATAGTTTGATGAAAAGTAGGCTATTCACAGGTTAGAGGCAAAGAAATGCTTTAATAAGCTTAAGCAATGTAGCCTGTTTGTAGTCAGTACTAGATCAGGGCTATCATACAGACAATAAAATGCTGACATCTTTAATAATTGTTTGGTTTAGTTATTGATAAAATGTTTATAATTGACAGTTTGACACCATGTTCCATTGGGACAAAAGTAAAAATCAATAATTGGTGTAAAAAGTGTAACTCTTTCTGCACTTCAATTTATTTCTGTTGAGCTGTCAAATGAAATGTGCAGAAGGCATGAGTGCTGTAGAGATGCAGACAGAGCACATGGGTCATCGTGTGCTGTCATAAAGAGCAGTCTGTGACATTGTGTTGCTATGAATGTTATTTAAAATAGCATTACTATGAGCAGTCATGCTTTTATTCTGTTAATGTGTTTGTGAAAGAAGTCAGTCCTCTTATTAATCATTTTAATGATGTAATGTGCACATTGGATCAGCTGTCTATACTTACCAACAATTAATCTATAATCTGTCAGGTCGTCTTAACACTATAAAGACTTGTGCATCATATTTGAAATGCAAAATGTTTCAACCTTTTTATTAAAATGATCAAATATTTGCTGATAAAAAACTTGTGTGTAACTTGCAACAATTAAAGAGGAGGTTTTTTAAAAAAAAAAAAAATATCATATTTGCAGTTTGTAATGTAGCTGTCCTTTAATGTAAACAGTCTGCAAAGTTATTAATCCAAAAAGTGCATGATTAAGAAAAATATTGTCTCTCAAAACAAAGAGTCGACTCAGAATCACCTTAACGAGTCGTTTCATTTTCAAATCTTCTGCCTGTTACTGATGTACGTCACTAGGTAACATATTTGCATAATCCCTGCCTCCCCACAAACACTTCCGCTAGTCAGTGTTTACATCATGTCAAGAAGACACTGTATTCTGCGCTGTGAAAGCAAGTGTGTTTTGTTTTCATTGCCAAAGGATGCTGATGTAAAGAATCAGTGGTTAAACTTAATTTTTTCCACAATACCAAAGCAGTACAACCAGAACCTTTTGTCGTACTCTCGTCATTTTACCAATGACTGTTTTTCTAATCTTGGAGAGTTCAATGTGAGATTTGCTAAACGCTTGTCCATGAAAGTTAACTCCATACCTTCTTTATTTGGACCAACAAGCGTCTATGAACAACAGCCTGCAAATACAAAGTTTAAACCTACCACTGAGAAACGTCCTGATCAAGTCGTGCTTGCCGTGGAGTATTCCTACACTGAATAACATTAGATACGGAAAGACGAATCAAAAAAGACTTGGTCAACTGACCAATCAATCAGAGCAGAGTTGGCTTATGGAAGGGAGGAGTTTACAGACCTTACGATCCGAACTGATTCAAACGAACTGTATCAGAATCATTGCAAAATGACTCTTATATGCATATTTTGAGAAAATTACAATGTTTTGTGACCTTAGATGCATTTAAACCTGTTGTGGGGGACTCCAGCACAATATTAGGATACTTTTAAAAAACCATACTACCCGCTCTTTAAAACTAAAGAGCTTTGTTTTAAATTTCATCTTAGTAAGGCATATTATTGGGGTGTAAAAGTTGATATTGCATTTAATGTAAACAGAAAATTATTCTGACTCTGACTAGTATTTCATCAGACTTTACAGGATTAAGTTTCCATAGATAGAACGATGGAAAAAAGTCAGTTATTGTCTGAACAATGAACCAAAAATACATCTTATGGGAAGTTCAACCAAAACCGAACATAGTCATAATTTACTCCCCCTCATGATATTTCTGCCTAACATCTCCTTTTTGTGCCACAGATGAATAGAAAATCATACAATGTTGAAACAGGAATTGAGTCAATAAATAATAGCTACATATTAATTCATAAAGGTGAACTATTCCTTTAAGTAAATACAGCAATGCATTCTTGAGGTACTCGTCAGCTTTTTCCAAGTGGCTGTTAAGTGGGTTGTCAACCTCTTTCATCTGTCATCTGCTCAAGCCTCACCCTTTACCATCAACACCTTCACCAGGAGCACCCACGGTTGCCAGTCAGCTCCTGAACTCCCCCAAAACACGGTACATAGATCCAGTCTTGTTCACAGCAGTAGCTTTGTAATGATATGGCCACATGTGCATGTAGAGAGATCTGAATTCCTTATTTCAGCATATTTTAAACCTCAGTCTACATTCCTGAATCAAGTTAAACGAGGGGCAACAGATGACTTCCTCACTGCCAGGGCAGAAAATCAAACTGTTAACATGTCATTGGCATTGCATGTATATACATGGCTAACTTTTTGCAAAGTAGATGTAGTGTATTCTGGATGTATTGTGGGAAATGATTGAACAAATGAGCTATGTCCAGTCAGGGATGTGCTGCGCTCATAAAGCCAGGCAAAGGAAAACAGTTATTCTCTGCAGGAAAGTACACAGTAATATTTGTTTTGCCCACAGGAAAAACACTCTCTCTTCAATCTTCAGTTTCAGTGTGTTTCATAAGCATGAAAAGAGCATTTGCAGCTGCGTAGTAAGATACATTATAAACAAATAGTTATAAGTGTTCAAATAATCAAGTCATCCTAACAAATAAAAAACTGTTAGTGCAAAATAAACTCAGATATAGTGAAATGATGCAATAGTGGGTAAAGACATAATATTGCTTGAACAAGTGATTAAGAAAGAATGAAGAATAAGACTAATTGTGCCAAAAACAGTGATAATGAGCTTGTGTTTAGTGATGGAGACACAGACTCCAGTCAGATCACTCACTGACCCTCATACTGTGGTGACAGACTCATGCTGGCACAGTCCTTATTAGTGTTCCCCTCATAAGACACAGTTTCATTGTTTAATACATTATTAAATGTGTGGTGCATCAGTGTATCTAATTTCATGATCAACTTTCCCGGATATCTGTGTATTTTGTCAGAAAGCGGAGTTTTGTCTTGATTTTGGTTTGATTGTTTGTCTACATGTTTCTTATGCTCACCCAGTCTGCATTTATTTGTTCAAAATTAAAGTAAAAACAGCCATATTATGGAATATTATTACAATCCCCTATGATCCCCCTATATATTTTAAAATGTATTCTTATGAAAAGGCTAAATTTTTAGCTTAGTATCAAAGTTGTTGCTTAATATTTCAAAAGAACACCACTTGTTTGAAATAGAAATCTTTTGAAACATTATACATGTCTTTTACTTTCACTTTTGATAAATGTAATGTATCCGTGCAAAAAATGTGTCATTTCTTAAGAAAAAATGACCCCAAACTTTTAAACGGTGGTGTAATTGTTTTTCTGTTGTGTTTGTAATTTGTTTGGCAGTATTGTTCTGGTCCAGACTTGTCACAGTGATGGTGGTTAGTAAGTGTCTGTGAAATATCAGGACATTTTCAGGACTTAAACTCCAGACCAGAGAGAAAGAGAGAGGACTGGTATGCAGTGTACTAGTGCGGGTCACTGAGTCTCTTTCTCTCTTTTGAAGCAGGAGGATGAGCATCTGTCTTGTTTACTTTAAGAGCAGGTGTTACTTTTGGCTGGGCTATGATTCTGTTTGTGTACTCGAAGCGAACACGCGTGTGTTAAGTCACTCTCTTGGACTGTGCTCAAGTGCAATGCTGTTATGTAGCACGACTAGTGTGAGGAAGTTCAATATGGTAATTGGTAATAAGTCTTTCGAGTCCAGTAATGCACCTTTAAGCAATGTGTTTTAAATAGTTAAAATAGGAAACCTTTGAATGGTAGTGAATATTAATCTTTATATTAAAATAGAAAATAATTATTTTAAATATAATATTTTAAATATGATCTGATCAAATATATACACCTTTGGTGCGCAAAGACAAAAAAACTCACTAGCCCAAAACCATTGAATGGTAGTGTAGATTGACTAGAATCATTGGAATCTGAAAGAGGGACAATCTCTTTGCTGTTATGCTCATAAAATCTTATGTGTGTGTGTTGCTGTCTGAGGACTGTTTATGACAGACTGAGCAGTTCTTTGTGACGAATAGAGGGTCAAAGACATACTGGGTGGGTTTGTGCTATTAATCATAATTTATGCTGCCTTGACTTTCAGACCTTCTTGAACTATAATTTACACACATACATACTAAAATTATGCTGCTGAGAGGTTGTTATGATTGAATTTACAGCCAATTTACAGAATTATCTCTGGTTAATATGGATTAGAGTGGAATATTAGAAGGCCACCACAGACACGTGTAAACACTCTTCAAGAGATGAACTTGATCTTCATTGATTTATTGTGTTAAGCCATCCTGCTCATAAAGATCTCCACTCCTGCACAGTGTGAACTATAGACCCTTTGCACTTTCATAACCTCTAAGGTAGGAGAAACTCAAAAGAGATTTATCGAAATGCTTCTGTCTGTCAGAGCCATGGTCTAACAATGAGTTTATATGGTCATATGTGTGATGCAGATCTTCTATTTCTAAACTCTTATGAGACTTATGGGAGTTGACTGGATTATGAAAAATAAGACAGATTGTTTTTATTGGTTTAAAAACATGTCATCTAATATCTTGCATGGCCAAAGTAACCTTTTTTCTCAATCTTTATTTAATTGAAAGTCTTCTGAATGTTCCCACTGTTCAAGAGCATGCCTTGACTGATTTACTGGACCCATTTAGAGAGGAGGGGAGACTTAATGAGAAAAGCTATAGGAGCAGCACGTTAAGAGTTTAGCCAGATGCATATGACATTGGAACAGTTACACACATGCACATGTGAAGACTTCAGCTGCTGTATGCACTGACGTAATCTCTGCACACATTAATCTCAAACAGAATCCCCACAGAAACACCTTTGCTTCACAGTGTTTGCTGTTCATAATCACATTTATAAGAAGTGTTAGCAATGTTATATAAAAGTAGAAGCACAAACAAGCATGTAATCCTCATTTAGATGTCAGTCTCTGCTGAGGTTCACTTATGTATGTGTGATTTTTGGCACACCCAATCTCTGCATGCTTATATAGCCTGCTTTCTGTGCCCAGATAAAAAAAAGAGGGATTGATTCTAATTTTTATTTCATTTATTCATCTTACTCTTCCCCGGCTGACAGATTTACACAGTGACTCTCTTAAACTCACAGGCCAACTCCTCCAGAGTGGTGCAGGTGGGAGATTTTTCAGCAGGAAATGAGTCTGCTGAGCTGTCAGTCATATTTTGCTGGGCATTTAATGTAAACAGTGTAAGTTGTTGGTGGGCGTACGGTTGCCAGATTGCCAACTTGTTTATTGAGTATTAAAATCCCACATTACTAAATCGTATCCTATGAGAGTGGAAAAACAGAAAGAGGTTTATAGACACTGAAAGGACTGAACAGCAGACAATGTGGATCTATGATTTGACATTTGAACTTTCAGTGAAATATGTGCATAGACAGAGGGAGACTTACTTGCCGAAGTGGTTTCCTGAATGTTTGACTTGGACAAATAGCCTTTGTAGGATTTCAGCTCCATCATTTTCTTGCTGTTTCATATACACTGGCTTCTTTCTTTTTCTTTATATAGGCTTTCTTATTCTTTATATTTGATGTTTAGTTGTAATTATTTTCTACGTGAAAGATATTCATATAGGCTCATTTAGTGCATTTGATTTTGAACAAAGCCAAAAGTGAAGTCAAGTGTTAAGATGTAAGATTTATCAAATCACTGACAACATCAATTTTGGCTTATTAGGAAGACATTCTTCTACCTAAATTTTTGCCAAAAAATGTACCTATAATGTATGATTCAGCTGAAACGACCACTAGTGCTGGTAAAACACCAATAATTTGGTGGCAAATAATTAATAAATACTTATTTTAATGTGGTTACTTAAAAATTACTGTTGTGACCTCTAAAGAAAACACCTGCAACATAGTGCATAAATTGTAAGATAATACATTGAGATTTGCTTTACATAACCAGCTCAATATTTATGCTATGGCTTTTCTGATGTAGTAAACTTGCTTGATAGCTCACCTGGTACAGCATGGCACTTGTGATATGGAATGCTCAGTTATAAGTCAGGTGAACCAATAAGCATGATAAATGAGCTTTTAGAAGTAAAAGGGTTGTAGAAGCAAGCTTAAATGGCGTTGCAAATAGGTTTTTATTAGACATTGCTTTTGTTAACGCTCTCAGTTAGGTTTAACGTAGGTGATTTTCATAAGCAATAGAGCAACATCTGTTAGTGCCACTGGGCATTTAATTTCCAAAATGGTGCGAAAAGTACAACAGCCAATTTTATTTTTATTTAACATTGTCAAATTCACCGGTTTCAAGCTGAATGCACTTTTAGGGGAGATCACTGCACATTTCTGTTTGAAAGTGCTGTGAAATTTGCAAGAGCGAAAGTAGTATCGTTTAGCAGAAATGTTGCTACAAGCACTTTTTTCCAATTTGGATTGAGTTGGACAGCATGGAATTGTAATGCAGATCCTACACGTATCAGCTGAAGTATGTGTGTCTGTCCCTTTTAAAAAAAAAAAAAAAAAAAAACCATTTCAGTTAAATTAATCTTTGTATAATACCTTTTTAGTTATTGAACTAATTTTGTAATTTCACAATTTGAGAAATTGGATAAATGTTATGGACTGCAGTTGTGGTTTGGATCATTTATCCTCTTTCCCACACTACAAAAATCCAAAATTAGTTTAATTACACCTAATGATTAATAAATCCCCAAAGTCATTAAAGATTTAATCTCCAAGTCAAATACAGAATTGTTTCAAATAAAAGCAGCTACACCATAATTTCTCTGTATTGGAAACTTCTACTCTTGACTATGAAATGGCAAAACTGTCCACATCCACATCAATTCTAGCCATAACTGATCATAAGTCAAATTTGGAAAATGTGACGAAATATGTATCACAGTGACTCACTGACGACATTTGAAACAGAAGAAGCAGTGTTGTG
The DNA here is from genome assembly GCA_032359235.1 of Enteromius mattozi. NCBI lineage: Eukaryota > Metazoa > Chordata > Actinopteri > Cypriniformes > Cyprinidae > Enteromius > Enteromius mattozi. Next base: position 1,536,582 of record JAUMHE010000030.1, on the reverse strand, counting down.
ATTTTGTACAGCTCTCTTTGGAATGTCTTTTGGAGCTCAGCTCAAGTGCTCCTGTTACTCCTGCCGTTACCGTGTAGAGTTCGAAGAGGACAGTCACATATTTTGGCAGTGGTCTGTCAGTGAGGATCTTTTGGGTGAGGGGGATATTCTAGGTGTGGTATTTCACATCTGCACAGACTCCTTCTCTGAGAAGAACATCTTCCAAATCACACATTTCAAACTGTGATTCTCTCTCTCTAACCAGATGTTGAGGAAGTCGCATTAGAGTTGATGATAATAATGCATCAGATTTTAAGGTAGCCAGATCGCCACAGTGTTTTTAACTAAGAAGCATGTGCCGTTTTCCCAACTGTTTTCCTTGCAAAAGGTTGATGAGGGCACAGCTGGCATCTGCGCAAAAGAGTGGGTGGCTCAGTCAGTGGTACTATGGGTGGGGCACATTTACCAGTGCCATTAACACAGCAATTGAAGAGCATTCCTAAAAACTTGCTTGTTTGAAGTGGAAATTCATTCCTTGTATCTGTTGTCATTCCTGGCCCCCAGGAACCTAAGATCCTTTTTGTGTTGTGTGTCATGTGTTTCTTGTCAGCAAGTAATTTTCTATTTTTCTTTGAGGGACATTTAGATTTTAAGTACCAGATTTTACAGTTTAGACTGAGCTGTTGATCTCCACAGTGATGCAATCCTGAACCTCTTCTACCACAAGATGGAGAACATTCCACAAGTTATGTCATCCTCAGATCTTTCCAGCTTCATCCTGAGAACATAATCCACAAACTGCCTTCCAACAAGTGTTTCCATTTGAGCTCATCTTCTTTTTGTTAATGCTATTTAAGGGAGCCAGAAAAAGGTGTTTTATGATAGCCATATTCAGATAGGTCTAATTGCTCAGTAAAATGGTTATGAAGATGAAGTGCTCTGGCAAATCACTATATCTTGTTATATCTGCCCTGCTTTACAGTTTGCAAGCCAGCTCTGTTTTACTAATTTACTGCTTGTGAAAGAACAGAAGTACGTGCTCTAAAATAGTAACATTAAATATATGCTGGTCAGATAGGGCAGCCATGCCCGACTCTTTGTGTGTAACCACTCTGAGCTTCTTGAGCAATGTGTACGTGTATGTGTTCGCGTCGTGTGTGCCCGCCACTGAGCTTTCATGTTTTATGTAGGCCTAGGTACTGTATGTAAAAGGACAGTTGGTTGTTTTCCATTTTTTCAGTTTTTCCACAGTGCCAGCTTACTGCATGTATGTTCAAAGTGATATAGTTCAATCTTTGCTGTCACTACATTTTATTATTATTATTTTTTTTTTTGGGACATTTGTTTGTAACATAAATGTCTTTACTGTTTGATTGATTATTCTGAACTATTTAATAAATCGCTGCTGGATAATTTCATTTAATCTCTTAGAAAATAAAAAGCCTTGTTGTTGGAGTGCATCAGCTGTAAACCTTGGCATCTGTCATTACTTTTAACAACATGTCTATGAAAGTCCTTGGGTTTCGTCAGTGGATATTTCCAGCTGCTTGCAAAGGATGGCACAGTTAACATTGTTCATATACGGGGGTTGGACATCTAGCACAGTAGGGAATGGCATGGCATTGCAGCTTAAAACCACCACTGATTCACCCCGTGCTTTATTTGGGCACACAGTCATCCGAGTTGTAAGCCTCAATAGGGATTCTCCACAAAGTTAGTCTCCCGGATGTGGGAAAGTGAAGGTGGTCTTATCAGAGAACAATACATGTCTCACATAGTTCAGGATTTGTGTTGCTGGCACCTCTGAAACCAACATTTGACATGACCAAAAGTTTGGTTATAACAGCCCGACCATGAATATTGGCCCTGTGTAGCTCTTTATGAACAATTTTAGTGGGAACTGGAGAGTCTAGGTGCACATTTAATTCTGCAGTGAGTTGGGCAGCTGTGGTTTTATGTTTTTTGGATGTAGTCTGGGTTAGTACCCGGACATCCCTTGCAGACAGCTTCCTCTTGCGTCAACAGTTACTCTTGTTGGATGTGGTTTGTATTTGTGGTGGTATGCCGACATTACTCTGGCTAAGACTTGCTGTCCTGGTCACAGATGTGCCAGCAAGAACACAAACACCAACAATTTGCTCTTTTTTAAACCCTGATATGTCTCCCATTAAGATTGTAACTCGGCACCGATAGTCCAGTGGTCAGTGTGCTCATGGCGACCCGAGTTCGATTCCCATCTCGAGGTCCTTTGCCGATCCTACCCCCCTCTCTTCACCCAATGCTCTCCTGTCTGATCTCAACTGTCCTGTCAAATAAAGGCAAAAATCCCATAAATAAAACTTTACAATTTTTTTTGTAAGTTTAATGTACAACTTTGCTATTACTCAACCTTCAGTTCTGTGGTTTGTCTGAATTTCAGAAAATTTGTTGATTTGCATTAAAAGCAAATAAGCAATAAATATTTCTGCTATTTCAGTTGTGCGTGCTTCCTCATAATTGTTTGCAGGTTTGGCGTGCTGTCCGGGGAGCGGGCCGAGAGAACGGCGGG
>JAUMHE010000030.1:1498438-1513528 GCA_032359235.1 Enteromius mattozi | reverse complement strand
TGCATTGTTTTGCATTGGTGGTGTATTGGTGAGATTAACAGTTTTTAGGATAAAACCCAAAAGAAACGTATTTTTCTACAGTGGTCTCTTATTTTTTTTCCAGAGCTGTATATATATATATATATATGTATATGTGTATATATAAATAATGTAATTTATTTGTACTGTTGCCTCGGCATGTTAAAATAACTGTTTTATCCTAGGAACAACGTAACAAAAAGCGTTTTTACATAAAAATTGACACCTAAGCTTTAAATATTTTATTGATGTTTGGCAGATGGCGGCATTGCTAGGCTGAAAGTTTATGGAATTGGGAAGAAGGACTGGTCCACTGTGTCTAGTCAAGACCTAGTGGATCTTGTTGCCCTGATCAATGGGGGTGTATGCGTAGGCTACAGCGATGCTCACTTTGGTCACCCACGCAATATGATTGGTGAGTGATTTTGTTTTTGGACTGAGAAGTTGAAAAATATCTTAGAGAGGCACTGTGGGCTCTTTTTTTGTTCACTTGTGCCAAGAGAAGCATCTAAAATTCAGACCACTTTTACAGACTTTCTCAATCAGGCGTATCATAAAAACTCAGTTTGGACTGCTTCCCAGACTTCATTTTTAATAACTTCCTGAGAGAATACTACACATCGCTTCCCAACAAATAAGTTATGGTCTGTGTAATGACTGTTTGGAGAAGATTATGGAATAACCTGAGAGATTTCGAGATCTAGATCAGTACTTTGTGATTGTCTGATTGTGTGTTTCTCTGTAGGTCTAGGGAGGGCTGACAACATGGGTGATGGGTGGGAGACAGCCAGACGCCTGGATCGGCCCAAAGTTTTAAAGGTAAAAGCAGTGTTTTCATTTTAGAAAACATCACAAATATAAGTTATATTCTACACTGATCCCATATATTGGTTTTTTTAGGTGGATGAGAAAGGCATATTACAGGTGCCAGGTTTTGAGTGGGCTGTTCTCAGACTAGGACATCCTGGCATCATAAGCAAAATTGAGGTAGACACCAACCATTTTAAAGGTACAAAAAGTATTGAATATTTATTTCAATTTCGTAGAATTTTTTTTGTCCAAATGTTTTACATTTGAAACAACAGCATACTGTATGTATGGAAGCACTGAAGCCTGGTAGCCCTCAGAGTAGCAATGAAAAAAATTAGTTGTCAGATAAAGTTTAAAATAAGATATAAATATATAGTCACATTGTGAGACATATGATACTGTTTAATAGTTTATGGTCAGCATAAAGGCTTTTTTATCAACTGTTTTCCTTAGGAAATTTCCCAGACTCCTGCAAGATTGAAGCCTGCTGTTTGACCCCAGATGAGGAGAACAACTTAATTCATAACCAGTGGCGTTCTGACAAAACCCCCGAGTGGAGAATTCTTCTTCCTCCTCAAAAAGTATGACTCGCCCATCCGATAACTTTATTAAACTTTATCTTCAACTTTATTCCTTTTTGTTCTGTGTAATTGTGATCACAATCTTCCTCATCTAGCTGAAAGCACACCACAGGCATTTGTTTTCTGGGGAGTCTGTGGTGCAGTGTGGGTCTGTGACTCATGTGCGTCTGGTCATAGCTCCCGACGGAGGGGTCAGCAGACTCAGACTCTGGGGTCGACTGGTCTCCAAACTGTAATTCCATCATGTACTTTCAACACACGGTAACAGAAGAATGAAGATCGTCTATTGGGATTTAAAATATTAACACAATAATGTTAATAACACTGAAGACTGAGAACATACTATACATACAATACAATACCTGATAGCCTTTGCTGTGGTATAGTAAACAATTTATTGTCAAGGCTAATGTTTCAGGAAACACAAATAAAATACTCTCAAAATAGCTCAGTCGTTTGCTTTGTATATTGCTAAATCGTACATTTTAGATCTAAAAATAGTTTTGAAAATACAGATTATATATAATTAATTATTGTATCTGTCTATCAGTGTTAATATGAATGTTTGCCTGGATCAATTTATATTTTCGAAACAGTAATGTGAGCAGATGCAGAGAGTAAGACAGTCTCAATGGGATGGACATTATAAAAGACAGTTGCATTGAAAATTACTCTGGTAAAATTATGTTATTGACAGAATAATATTTTCACAACTTCCTTTTAAATACATGTTTGAAAAGTTCTGCTTGAATGCATCATAGAAACACATAGAAAAATGTAATTATAATAATATAATAATAATTACAGTCGTTAATTAATATCATGCTTAAAAATAATTATGAAAATACTATATCTATCTATACACTGCCCTCCAAAAGTTTGAAAACACCCCTGGCAAAGTGTGGTTTTGGATGATATCAGAATAAATCCTTGTTATTTTTTTGGTGCAAATACTGTACATTAAAGTAACTTTACATTATCATTGAAGACCAGCATTTTATTTTGATTACACAATAATGACAATATATACATGTCCAGATTATACAGAGCTGTAATAGCTGCTAATGGGGGATATTTTGATGAAGTATTTTCTATATATAAACTGTTTATACCCTTATCAGTGCACAATTATCACAAAATAAAAAGTATTCATGCCAATATTGTCCAAAACCCCACTTTTCTAGGGTGTTTACAAATTTCTGGAAGGCAGTATATATATATATATATATATAATTTTATAATCTTTAATGCTGTAAACTTTCAACTAAAGTGATATATTATGAAAGGAACAACAGTGTATTTGTTATATTAATAAATATCAGGCCTTCTGTGTGTGTACCTCTTTGATGGGCAGTATTTTCTAAAATATTTTTCTGATACAGGAAGATGCCTCAACAGGTCTTTGATTTTTAAAAATAAGTCTGGGTCTAGAAACGAATTAGAGCTTATCTCCCTTTACATGAAAAGTTACAGTTGACACATTCTTTTGATGTTTCTTCCTTTACGTGCTTATCCCTTGAAACAGTTGGTGAAAAAAGAAGGTGGGATTTTGACATTCAATGACATGTTTCAAACTGGCTGGCATTTACTCCGTGCAATTGCACAGATAGCTTCTGCAGATGCAGAGATTTTCCACTGAGCTGTTTTTTTTCCCCAATCATTTTGTCATGTTTCTCCTCAGATTAAGGCAGCGGTCCATAGCAGGACAAATTGTGTCGGCATGGTGGGGAAAGATTCTGCAGGAGTCATGTGCTATCAGGTCAGGCCTTCTGTGCAGTTGTGAAGCCCCAGCCATATAAAATATAGTCATTGGCCTTCATTCACGGAGAAGAAATCTCAATGAAAACCATTAGAATGCAAACTGTTGCATTAAATTACGTTAAGAATGGGTTTATGAGCTGTGCGCATTCTGTTGTGTTTTATGAATGAGGCATTTATTTTAAGTGTATCTGAATCAGAGTAAGAGGAGATGTCTTTTTTTTTTTTACAAACAATAAGTAAAAATCACATTAACTAAGAGTTCAGTATCGAACGACATATCCAAAACAAAATAAGCAGATTTTAAAACTGCTAAAATGAATATGCATATTGGGCCCATAGTTCTAGATGTCCTTGAACAGCCTGACATGTGGAGACGCAAGACATCTCTAATTTCTCTGGAGTCAAACAGGCTGCATTGTGATTAATTACAGTATATTATGCTCACTCATGCAGACACATGAACACTCACTCACTCTCACACACTCAGGGCTCTTTGCTGTGGAGGAAGATAAGTGTTTGTTGGACTGAGCTTAAATGATGGGAGGTGGGGGGGCTGCACACTCAGCACTCTGCTTTGAGAAAAGGTCAATGTAAAATATCTTACGTGTCTTTATTATCATGAAATATAACAGCATGGTTTTCCACGCCAACTATTTTGTTGAAAAAGGTTTGTTTATGCACATATGTTGCCATTCAGTGTTTATCATGTTTTTATCAATTCTTTTAAAACGGTTTTCATCAAATATTTTTAATATAAGTAACATGAAAAATACTAAGACTCAAATGAGACACTTGTTGTGTGTAAAGGGCTAATATGGATATCATATCTAAGATCATTTAGTGTTGGAAGAATTTGATGAGAAATATATTGAAATGAAAGACTTTGAACTGAAGACTTTGTCAGGGTGATTGTAGTTAACTAAAATTAAAATCATAAAACCAGCCTCTTGAAATAAAATGTAGTTGCAAGCAGACATTTCTCATTTTATTAGTTTATTATTTATTTAAGTTTAAAACTTAAAATATAATGTAGTATAGTATTATGTGTGTGTGTGTACGTGTCTATGCTGTATAGACATTTTATACATGTCTAAACTATTATAGACGTTTAAAAAAATAAAACTACTAAAAATGACAAACACAACAAAATGACTGAAACTATAGCATTAAACTGAAAGCTGAAATTATTTAAATAAACACTTATAAAATATTACTAAAAACTACATTAAAAAATCAACTAAGAAAAAGTTAGTTTCTCAGTCTATACAAAAATAACTATGTGTCCTGGCAAATCGGTGAGAAATTGCTGAGATTTTATCAGAAACATGAATACATTATTTTTCTTGTGTGTTTTTTCTCAGTCTAAGATGAAAACAAAAGTCTCTTTTACATATAATTTTAGAGAAACAATGCAGATTTTAAAGGCATAACAGTCTTTTTCCTATTGGATAGAATCTGTTTAAGAGAAAATGTGACATATTTAGGAGAAGTAATGTTTGTCTGAAAATATATTTTTATGTTGAAAAATTATTCAAAATCATGTTACATGCCTTATATGCAGGTTGGAAAAGCATTTTAAGACTAAATAATCCATATGGTGTGCTATGCATAATATTATTATATCATTCCTCAAAAGAATTGTTGCTCACGTACTGTAACTCAGATGGTCCGTTCATCCGGTGCTCACCAGCAGGGGGCGACAGAGTCCTAACAAACCTCTTCTGACCCCACAGGTAATATGAGACTTGTGTGCATCTGCTGTCTTAGCATGACCTCTCTTCTGTCTGTCAGTGTTTGTGTCTCTCTGCAGCATGGTGTGTGATCCAGTGGCCCCAGCAGGCTGTAAATGTAGAATATTCTGAATGAAGCAGTCTCTCAATTACACTTACGGCGAGGTGAACTATATGGACCAGAACTTCATGAAAATTCTATATTCTAAGGCATACAGGTCTGGAATGGCAGGGTGTGTAAATGATGGTAATTTTTATTTTTGAATGAATTGCTTCTTTAACAAACACTAATGTCTTGAGTGCTCTTTGCTCACATACAGGGATGGGATTGTTTTACCCCAAACCCTAAAGCTCTGTTAGCGCACATAGTCAGTGCACATTGATGAAATGGTAAAAAAAAAAAGTAAATCTATATATCTACTTCTCATCACCCCGAGGGAGAGAAACATTTCACCTAGATGCCCTGATCTGATATGAAATGCTCCATGAAATTCAGATTTTTAATACGCACACCGGCTCTCTAATACATACACAGAAACACACACACACACATACACAACTCCACCTTGCCCTCCTCTCTTATTCGGCAGCCCTCTCCATCAATATCTGTCGGTTGGCTGCCAAAAAGAAGGATATGCTCAGGAATTAACTCTTTTTTTCTAACCCTTCCCTTCCAGCATGTTTGGATTTTCTCTGTTTGATCTGGACTGTTAAATAAGACGAATGCTATTAGAAATTCATGGCTGTGCCGTGCCATCAATAAATGATTAGTTTGCAGTGCTTGCCAGTGATTGATTGGCTGGGCAGGGGATGTATTGGAACCAGACTCATTCAATGCCACGGCGAGTCGCTGGGGAACGGCTTAGCTTATCAGTGCCTGAACAACCTAAAGTGGTGATTCCTAAGAAAGGTAGAAAAAAGACATGGAGAGAGAGACAGAGAGAGAGATAGGAATTTAAGACTTCTGTTCATAGTTAATTGCACTTATTTACTCAGATCTGATCAATTTGATATACAGAATGCATAAATTGTATTTACACAGTAAATCTGATCAGTGTCAAGGTATATTAATGACTGTATATTATGTTTTATTTTTATAGTAAACAGCATAACGCTTACAGCCCACAGAAATATGTTATGCAAAGACTTTGATCAAAAATACACTAACTGTGAAATATTATTGCAATTTAAAATGACTGTTTAATATTTGAATATATCTTAAAAATGAAATTTATGTGATGGCCAAGCTGAATTTTTTGCAGTTATTACTCCAGTTGTCCATGAATTACAAATCATCCTGATTTGGTGCTCAAGAAACATTTCTTACTATAATCAATGTTGAAAACAGTTCTGCTGCTTAATATTTTTGTGAAATCTGTGATGTATTTTATTCATGATTTCTGTACAAATAGAAAATTGAAAAGAACATAATCTGTAACAGAATGTAAATCTATAACAATGAAAAGTCTTCACTGTCACTTTTGATCAATTTTATGCATGCTTGGAGATTTCTTTCCAGAAATAAATAAATAAATCTTTGAATACACATCTTATTAGAATACGTCATTCTGATGCAGCATTGAGCAGACAGTGATGCTAAACTGTATATTTTACCATCGCCATTGGTCATGTCAAAATACAATCTTGTATCAATCCACAATCTCTTTCATGTCAACACAATTTCAAATAACTCATTAGCGCCATCTTGCAACTCAAAGCAGCAACTGTAATGAAATTTGCAACCCGAGGACTAAAATTGTAATCAATCAATTGTAATAAACACAATTAATGACCATTAAACATAACTGAAGATCACTGAAAGTTTAGGAGAAACAAAAAACTGGTAAGAGACATGTGGCTAAATGTTTTGTTGGATAGCAGATTGCAGATTTATAATACATAAATTAATATTGTTGCAGTGTTTTGTCGTTACTTGTTTTCTACGTGTTATCTCAAGGACTATTTGACTTAGTAGTAGCTTACACAAACACATTTTGAAGTCAAATCACTGTTTTTTATTTATTTATTTTTTAGATTTTTTAAGATGGTTGTAGCTGTATAATTTAAGGGCTAACTTACATTCAACTGGTCACTAAAAAAAAAAAAAGACTCCCTCAGGGATTCATTTTCTGATCATTTCCAACTGACTGTACATTATCCCTTACATATTTGTCCAACAAAACTGGGGTTTTACTTGCATCGCAGTCTTTAAATCCTAAATTCTTTTTGATGTAGTCTGCAAATCGCCCAGACTCCACAGACTCCAAGTTCTTTGCCAAGCCTGAGACGAGAGCAGCCAAGCAGCAGAAACAAGTCTCCAAAACTCCCTGTCTTCACTCATCGGGGGGTAGGTACCTGCTAACGGGCCGAGTGTGTGTGTGTGTGAACACCTTTAAGCACCGATGCTAATTCACAGGCTCGTAGACGCCGCCTCAGACAGTAGGCAAGAAAATCAGTGCTGCGAAGCGAATATTTTAGCTCTGCCCAAGCTCAGATAGAGTCATAAATTAATTCAGCACTTACAGGGAGTCCTCTCAACCTTGCCAGAGTCTTTCTCAGTCGCGCTTTTAGTATTTCTCACACTCTTTTATTTTATGTGGGGTGTGGAGACCACCATAAATCATTCATCTCATCATAACCAGATCAGACAGGCGATTGGGTCATACAGTGAATTTTTTTTATTTAATTTTTTTTACACCTCCGCTCAGACTGCACTGATATTTCCAAAGGCAATGCAAATCAGTGCTTTTTCTGATGGATGTTTGGACATTTACATTTTTTGGTATCCTGAAAAGACAGTTTGTAAGATGGATCCATTGTTGGACCCTGTAAAGTCGTGGTTGTGCATATTGTGGCTGTCCTGAGAGCAGTCTATATATTAAACGATGACCTTTGGTGATGATGAATGCTCTTAATGTAACCTTGGGGAAGTGGATTTGACTCCCTTACACATGTCATCCTGTGTCAGGGCTCCAAATGCACCTCATACCAGCTCGTGATTGACACGGCGTGTTGCTGGTGTTGAGATTCCTATTAAACTCACTCACATATTCAACCGCCCATCAGCATCGGTGTCAGTGCCACTTTACTGGGACTGCAGCCAGAGTCAGCGTGGCAGCAGAGGTCAAACATCTCTCCCTCCTGCTTGGGCCAAATCGCATTTCAAACACCTGCTGTTGAGGAAATGAGGCCCCTTTTTGAAAGTTTATCCTCAAGTACAATTTAGATGCTGGAAATTAAAGCCGTTTTTGAGCTAAGAGGTTTAAAGAAGTCAATTCGGTGGTTGTGGAAACCTTTCTAAGCGACACTCTTGGGCGGGGGCGGGGCTTTAACGGTGATTGACAGGCTCATTGAGTCTGAAGAAAGGCAGAAGAGGGCACGGAGCGGGCTGTACGAGACTGAATGAGTGAGTGAGAGAGTGTCAGCGGGCTGAAGTAACACTGATTAATGGCCTTTCTTCAGAGGGCAGCGTGTCCACCGCCAGAGATCACCGGATAAGACCGCAGAGGTAACCGAAGAGGGCCGCTTGAGGTGGATCTGCTTGTCGATTAGGTGCCTCTCTGAACTCTTCAGTGCAAAGAAAATAACACGGTATCTAACTGATATTATTAGAAAGCAAAGAGATAAAGATGTTTTCCAGGTTCTGATTGCTTGCTTGTGGTTATTAAGGACTGTGTAAGATGATTTTATCTTTTAACAGCCACAGCCTGAAGTACGATAGGAGCTGTGTGACAGAAAATGCCATGACGAAAAATGAGAGCAACTCTTTTACCTTAAAGCAATCTCAGAGAGGTACAGGCAGAATAACCAGTGCTACTAAACAATCAGTCTCCACACAAATTTATCTGTCACTTAGCAGAAGTTAGCCAGGTGAAATAGAAGTCAAAATAATTAAGAGCCACTTAGCTATACACTGCATTACACTAAGTTTGATTATTTCTTATTTATTTATTTATTTATTTATTTTTTAAAGAAATGTCTTTTAATCAGCAAGGACACCCTGAGCTGAACAAAAGTGACACAAGACATTTATAATGTTACAAAAGATTTCTATTTCAAATAATCAATGTCCTTTTGAACTTTCTATTCATCAAATAATCCTGAAAAATGTCACTTTTTCCACAAAAAACATGACTGTTTTCAACAATGATATAGCAAATATTTATACTAAATAAAAGCATATGTGACCTTGGACTACAAAACATAAGGGTCAGTTTCTTTTTTTTTGGCTGAGATATACTATTAGAACTATTGAGATAGAACAATTTGAAAATCTTGAATCTGATGGTGCAAAAAAATCTAAATATTGAGAAAATCACCTTTAAAGTTGTCCAAATAAAGTTCTTAGCAATGCATATTACTATCAAAAATTATGTTTTTATATATTTTCAGTAGGAAATTTAAAAATATCTTCATGGAAAATGATCTTTACTTGATATCCTAATGATTTTTGGCAGAAAAGAAAATCAATAATTTTGACCCATGCAATGTATTTTTAGTTATTGCTACAAATGTGCTATTTAAATTTTGTGGTCCAGGGTCACATACTAGAATTATTTCTGAAGGATCATGTGACACTGAACACTGGAGTAATAGCTGCTGGAAATTCAGCCATTACAGGAATAAATTACATATTAAAATATATGTAACAGAGAACAGTTATTTCAAAAAGTAATTATATTTCACAGTATTGCTGTTTTTGAATTTTTGATAAATAAAGGCAGCCTTGGTGAGCACAAGATGCTTTTTACATGGTAAAATATTAATAGATCCCAAACTTTTGAATGATAGTGTAAATGAATCCTAAATTGCTATGGAAAGAAAAGACTACTACGATTTACGCAAGTTCAACCCAGAGGGCCTCTTCTATGAAAAATTAACACTGTTGTTTAGTTCAGAATGATGTGTAATGTGTTGGTTTTTCTTTGCTTCTCAATCAGGAAGTGAAGTCAGGAAGTGAAAATAGAGCCAATGGATTTCTGTTACCTCACACAGAAACATATCACACGTCAACAACAGGAAAGCTGCTCAGGACCTGTTAGGTATGTTTCTAATTTCAAGAAAAGCAGTAGATTATCAAAAGCAAACTGCCCTGTTGATTCAGTGAATCATCATTTCCCTGTATATCTGTTCAGATCTTTGTTTTTTTTAAATAGTTTTAAATAAAATTTAAGTTGTTTTAACTTTTGAGGCATTGATTTGACGGAACTGTGTGTATACTAATAATGCATTTAGGGATTTTAGACCTAGTCGATGAGTCTAGGCCTTCAAAAGTACTTTATTTCTCCTCACAGGATGCAATAGTTCTTTTCCCCACAACTTTTCTGTATTTACATAAGCGAAATCCACATCAAGGTTAACCGTCAAGCTCATTTTGTGTTCATCACAAGCATTTATTCACACTTAATGATCTCAGCCGATTCATCAGTCAGTCAGCTGGGCATTTCTCCTCAATGAATAACAAAGTCTGCCGATACAGTACGGATGCACTTGATCAATCTCGCACCCCCTCCTTCGTCAAAAGAAATTAGCAATAAAAAAAATCAAATTGCTATCGATTGGTCTTCATTGATTTCCTTTAGTCTTTTCCACTGCAATTACTCCTGGCGCAACAGCCGCTGTTTTCTGGTGATTGCCGGACGGCCAGCTGGGGTTACAGCCACACGTGATGCTTCTCTCCCTTTCTTTCTCTCTCCCTCTTCCTCACTTCACGATCAAGGTCAACTTTAATCAACCTCAGGGCCTGTCAGCGGCTGCCGACAGCCTCAGCTGCGCCCCGCTCTCAATTCCTCTGGGCCTCGACGCGGCGGCTTACAGAATTACCCTGCTGTTCATCAAACACCCAGTTGCTCATTACTCACCGCACTCCTCCTGGAGTCATTAAGAGTCTGGGATACAAAGGACTTATAGCAGCCAGCCGAACGCGCTTCGCTACACTGTTGGGCTCCCTGTACCACAGGAGGAGAACGTGTACTCACGAGCGAAGCTGTTGTCGTTTGTTTGGAGCGGGATGTTGATGTCGACAGGGCTGGTTAATCTCTGACGTTTCACATTATGCGAGGTGCTTGTTTAGGCCAGACTACATTATTTACAAATGGAGCCATACCGTAAAAACTGACTCTTGGACTGGTGGTTGTAAAGTACTGTGCAGATGTTTTATCATTGGGTTATTCTGTTGATTTTTGAATGTGTGGAGACTGTTTGTAGTCGAACATCTGATATCAATGTGTTCATGGGCATTCAAAGGAAAATTTTGGGTTTGGAACAATTTAAACTTTCTTAAGAGCATTTGTGATGATTAAATTAATTTTAAATTCCGTTGTTTTCTATGAATTTTTTAAGAAAAGGAAGGAAAATCGGAAACTAATTCCAAACCCATAAGACCTTTGTTTATCTTCGGAACACCAATTAAGTTTTTTTAATGAAATCTGAGAGTTTTTGCAGTAACCTACCTATCATGTTCAGACCCAGAAATGTAGTTTTTTCTTCTAGATTTCTTCTAGAATAATTCCTTCTCTCCTGTGTCAGTTGCACTAAGAGTGAGTAATTATTGATAGGATTTTCATTTTGGGGCAAGCTATCCTTTTAACTGAACCCAGAATATTCCTTTAACTTGGTACCATTTGAGTTTCATCTGTGGTAAACATGGTTTATGCTTTGTGTTTTATGCTTTCAGTATTGCATCACATACAGGATATATGATTACACCCCAGTGCCTTGATGTCACATGGAATAAACATATGAAATATTTCAGTCTTGCATTTGAGATGAGCCAGAATATCTCTTGCATATGCCCTCTAAGGGTTTCTGTGTAGCTTGGCTTTGATGATACTCAACCTGTCCTATACGCAACCGCATCTTTCACATCCACTGCCACTCACAATCAAACAAAAAGAGTCTGTAAAAGATTAAAAAGCACTGAACTTCCTTTATGACTGATTGACGCAGCCTGCAGTGCACAGTAAGAAGCAGACATGAGGGTCACCTCCACAGTTGTCAAGAGCTGTTGATGTTGACCATGTTGACTATGAAACCACATATACACTGTACAATTTTTATTTTTGGATTATTGAAGCACATTTTAAAAGAAAATACTATTTTAGTAGCCCTTGCTTAAAATGTCATGTTTAATTTAATGCCTTACTATATATTACTGTGTTGTACTAAATGCTAATTTTATAGAACATACAACATATCTTGTTCAGCACTCTCTTCAAATCAGTTATATAATGTAAATATATATTTGTGTAAATTTAACAACTGAAGTTTGATGTTGTAACCATATTCAGATTAGAGAAATCTCAAAAAATATATTAATAAGCCACATTTCATTCTTTCTTCAAGACTAATGATGCAAACTTGAGTAGTGTGCAGGATTTATATTGTTTCAGTTCATGTTTGTTTTTTTTTCATTAATTTTAATTCAACGATTGATCTGAATATGCAAGGCACTACATATTTTTAACCTTATTCAGATTTAAATGTTTGTTCATTTAAAAACTAAATTTTTTGTGCCAGAAAACTAAGATTCTGATTAAATTATACATTATATAATTATATAAAAATATTTATATTGAAAAAATTGCGTTAACAAATTTATTTAAAAAACATTACCATAAAATATAGCAGTAATATAGTTAGCCATTTGAAACTGTATTATCTATAAAATATAATTAATTATTAACTTAATTAATCTTCAGCCTTTTCCAGTATTTAAATACTTAATAATGTTTATATTGCAAACCTGTTAAAATAATTATTGATATACAGACTTACAGAGTTCTTTAATTACTTATTACATTTAATGTGGGATGTACAATGATACATTTAGGTTTTTAACTTTAACTTTGACTGTATCTTATTTAATTTTATTAACTTCTATTGTGACTTGTTCTAAATTTTACAATTATATTATCTTCATACTCTGTTTTCCTAAAGAGTCTTCGTAAAAAAGCCAAATCTCGTAACTCCCTATATTTCACATGTGGTCCGGAATCTTCTGCCCTGTAAAAGAGACATAACCGCAGTCCACTGCAATGAAACCTCCCTCAATGAAAATGTCACATCTTCTTCACATTAATTTATTCGTTTATAACAAAGTGGATTTATGGCTGCCCTACCACTTCTGGGTTACCAGTGACAGCCCATGCTGAGTTACTACTTTCCACCTGAACAACACCACACGCCTCCCACACTTTTACGAGATTCTCTTTGTTGTGGGCCGAGAGCACAGGATACTCGGCTTTTGGTGCGCTGTCTCCCCTTCAGCAGTCATCAGCTCTGTGAGCGCTGACCCGCCAATTTACTGTGACACTGCCAGTCTGCTGATATCACTCATAAAACTCACTGATTGACGACGAGAGAAGAAGGTGCGTTCAGTCATCACGGAATGTCATAAATTCACACGCACACACTTGGATGGTGTTGTCGTGGCTCCATGTTTCACGGTTTTGTGTGCACTGGTATATCATAGAGTGCACATGATGATGCCCTTCACTCTCATTGAGGTTTTACCGCTGTAAATCACAGGTCTGTATGCATATCTGCTGTTGATTAAAGAGTTGGATGTCATTAATATGTGGAAGATCTTCCTGACATTATGTTATAAATGCTGTCAAGAGTTCAGTGACTTTGCATGGGTCAGAAAGCTTGTGTTTCTAGTTCCTTCTTTGATTCTGAGAAAGAAATGGTTTCAGACATAAGCTTAATGCATTTTTATATGAGCCTGCAAATGTAAGGGAATTTTATTATTGTTTTTTTGTTTTGTTTTTATGCTTTATAATCTTGTGCATGGTGTAGAAACCATTTTTATTCAGAAATTGCTGTAAATTTTACAAACAGTTACAAAGACATGGCAATTAACACACTGAATTTAACATTAAATTTTAAAGTAGAAATACTATTTAGTATTTACAGTAAAATAGTATTTACAGTAAAAACATATTCTATTAATTTTTGTTCTATTAACAATGTAGTTAAAAATATTTACATTGTTTATATTCATAGAAATATAATGTCCAGCAAAACACTGATCACTGGAGATTATTGGATTGTGTGTTTTACAAGCAAATCCTATCTCTGTCTTTCTACATAATTTTAATTTTTTTATTGCTGTTTCTTTGTAATTGTTTGGGCAATTTACTAATGATTTCTGAGTGAAAATTGTTTCTACAGTATTTTTTCTTTTGTGTGTGTGGAAATTTATCTATAAAATAATTTTTACAAATGCCTATGCAGTAATCATGGACTGCAAAAATAAAGGAAGCTTGTGTTTTAAAGTGTAGCATGTCAGGGCAGATCTAGACCACACATGATCAAAACTCCTCTGCTTTACCCAAAGCCATCACAGACGCATATCACAGGTTTGCCGTCTCCCACAGTGTGTGCAGGTCGGCCATCCATCCCTGCCCCTGTTCATTAGATGCCGTCGCCTGGTCTGCCAGCGATGCGGATGCAGAGTGTGAAGCGGAGAGGCTGAGAATGTGTCAGGCTTGTCCACTGCCGCCACACTTTGCTTATTTTTCCCCCAGGCAGCCATCAAGGGTTGCAAGACATGCTGAGATTAACTTCATATATAATTCATCATCCTGCACGCATTCTCCGACAGGCCGCTCCCTATCTAACTCAATTTAGCATTAAAACCCTTCCATGTGTCTCTCTCTCTCTCTCCCCCCCCCAACAAATCTTATTCAGTGTGTTCTGGAACCAACATTCCCCTTTATAGTATCGCAAGCGGATAAGCAGCATTTCCAAGCAGCTCACATAAATAACACATGCACTCATTTATTCTCTCTATCCTGTCTTTGTTTTTGTCCTCCATCTATTTTGTCCCTGTGGATGTAAGGAATTCAAAGCTTAACCCACTTGTTCTGTTTCTTCTCAGAGACCCCAAAGGCTATTTCAATAGATTTAAAAAATGGTATTAGCTTGATTTCTCCTAACCTTATACTGGTTTTAATGCACTGACATGCTTCAGCCATCCTTCATAAAAGTTACTTATGTTAAAGGGATAGTTCATGCCAAACTGAAAATCCCGTCATATTTTACCAAAGACTATAGAATACCCGAGAAATGTCACTCGTATAGTTTTGAATGGGGGAAAATTCAACGCCTGTAGCACCCACAGTCGCAGATATGCAACACGCTTTTTTGAGGGGGAGGGACAAAAAAGTGAAATGGCTTCCACAATT
>JAUMHE010000030.1:1456433-1492753 GCA_032359235.1 Enteromius mattozi | reverse complement strand
TGTAATGAATCTAAAATATATGAAAGTCTAATTTTTATCAGTACATTACAGAAAATAATGAACTTTATCACAATATGCTAATTTTTTGAAAAGGACCTGTATAATTCCAAATATATTTGGTTTTATTATACAAAATTAACACATTTTGTTGACAGAGGATTGTTCCTACTGTTGTTGCCATGCTACTGCTAATTTCTTGAATGCAAACTGCATCCTTGTGAATGGGAGCGAGAAAACAAACACTTTGGCATCACAACAGATTTTAACTGAAAATGTACAGCAGCACTACCAATAAACCAGTGCCAAGGTCTTGACTTATTGTCTTTTGATTTGTGCTTAGAACAGCTCCAAGACTTAGTCAGAGCGGACTTTTTCCAGAATCATTCATTTTTCCTTTTTTTTAATTACACTTCTGTTTCGGTAACTAAAAGCAGAGGTATCTTTTGCACCCACTTAATTATTTTCTGAGCCAAATATTAGGACTGCTTGGCAGAACTGTTTACCATGTTTTAAAAGCACACCATATCTACTAACTGAGAAAACCCTTGTAGTTTAGCTTATGTGGCCAATGCAAGCTCATGTCAGAAATAAACTGGTCTGTCTCTGTAACCAGGGCAACAGAAAGGTTTCTTACAGATACAGCTGATTTCCATTAGAATGTTACATAACTTCTGTTAAAGGTTGGGCTTATGAAATCTATATTTCATGATCCATCATATTTTAAAAAAGATTTCAGATTATTTCTTAGTTTTGGTTGTGGTGAAGTGACGCTTTTCCCTAATGCAGCATATATATTTTTTATTGCAGATAAACATGTTGTTGAACTTCAGTGCTGGTGAGGATTGCACCTGCCCTGAGGAGCTGCAAGAGGAGCTTCAAAGCTTCCATGATGACCTGCGACTACATTGTGGTATGTATTTATCCATTCTTTCTATTGTTTTCCTCCATTCTCAACCTATTTATTTAACTGTACTATGTTTTGTTTTTTTTTAACAAAAAGGAAGAGTCAAATTTCAAATTCTATCTTGTGATGTTCTTTCAGTTACATTTAGTTTTAATTTAAAAAAATTAGGTTTAATTTTCTTAAATTCAAGTTTAAATCACAAATCTACAGCCTGTTCTACCACAGATTGTATGGTTATTTTTAAGACATAATTAAATTCTGAATGGTTCACAGCCTTGATATCATGTATTGGCAGCACAAATAGTCAGAAGATGCAGATAACGTTTTCATCTTTGTGTATATACACAGGCATCCCTATGGAAGACGAAGAGGAGGAGCAGGACACATCTCTTAAAGGCCGCCTAATGTCCTTGGTATACAAGATTAAAGGTCGTCCCCAGAAAACTGAGGAAAAACCAACAGAGCAAGAACAGCCCACTCCTAGTAAGGCTTGTTAAAAATAAAAATATTTCGTAGTGTTTCATTATACCCTTTGTTCTGCTGGATCTGGTTACAAAGACTATCTCCTGAGAGCCAGAATTTTCTAAGTCAAGCTATGGTTTAGATCAACATTTCTAAAACACGTACTTAAAGTGTTTGAATCTTAGCTACACTCCAAAAAAAGTAGATCAAAATTGGTACTAAAACGCAATTTTTTGCTATGAACAACAGTTATATGCTAAGTTTTTAATAAACATGCAAAAAAATATATATATAACCATATAGACATCAAATGGAACTTAATTTACATTAGACCAAAAAAAGGCAGGCTTTTCTTTTACCCATACACAACTGATATTAAGTTATATATTTTAGTAAACAGTAAATAATAAATAGCTTATGATCAGAAACATTATTTGTACTGTGTTTGTTTTATAAACTGTAAAATAAAAAGGAAAGTCAGTACAGAGCTACAAATCAGCAAAAAAAGGGTATTAAGGTGGCAAGGATATTAGCATAGACTTAAATCACGTTACCAGCCATGGGTAGACAGGTACATATTAAAATGGATGTAATTTGCAGATGTTGGATAAAAAGCGCCAGTGCTGCACTCTCTCTTGATGAGAGAAGTATGTGATTAGAGCAGCTATTCTAAGAACAGCACACAGGGGCAATTTGTGAATAGAAAATATTAATAGATGTAACGACATACACTAATGGTCCTAACACATGACTGGGGTCTGAAATCTCTTCTAGATGGAGGGCCATTTTTTATTTAATATTAGTAATCACTGTTCCATATCACCCTTACTCATTCATTAATATTAGTATACTTTATGGAGTATAATACAATACACCAGTTCACCAGTTACAGCATTAATAAGCATTATATTGCAGAGATCTAATTAAAAATGAAAACCAACCAAAACATACAGAGTTCGAAACAAAATGCAAATATCTTTTTTTCTAAGTGTGTCTGATATTGTCTCCTCCAGCCAACCTGAAGGAGCTGATATCTCAGAATATGGTCACCTGGGCTCAGGAGAGCAAGATTCAAGACCCGGCACTGGTCCGCAGCATGTTCAGCCTTTTGAGAAGACAGTATGATGGCGTCGGTGAGCTACTAAGGGCCTTGAGGAAGAGCTACACAATCAGTGCCAAGTCTGTAGGGGACGCAATCAACCTCCTGGCCTCACTGGGCCAGATCCGTTCACTACTTAGTGTCCGTATGGGGGAAGAGGAGGGCCAGCTTATGATCGACGGCCTGGGGTAAATGGGGTTTCATTTTGCAGTCTTTAAGAGATTTACCTCCTACTACACATTTAGATTACCCTTGCCATAATTTAATACTCACTTACTGTTTTATTTTACATTGATTTAGACAAAATAGTACAGAATTTGCATATCAACCATCGTCAATTTTTAATATCAGAGCATCCCTTCACTGTACAGCTACTTCCTGTAAAGTGTTTGTCTTATTCTTGTGCTCAGGGACATCATGAACAACAAAGTGTTTTACCAACATCCAAATCTGATGCGTGTTCTTGGCATGCATGAGACAGTAATGGAGGTCATGGTCAATGTGCTGGGAGGAGGCAAGGATAAGGTAATTTTTTTGAGCCATAGTGCCCTAAAATATGCTTTTTCTGGGGTGGGATGCTCCGCTTATGTTCAGTTTTTGTTAAATTATGAAGATGATGTGACTTACCTAATACCTACATACCTAAAAAGATTTTTCTGTTTGTTTAAAAAAAAAAACAAGTTGCTTTTGTTCCGCTTGTACTTCACTTTGTATAATCATCTGCTGAATGCATTAATGTAAATGTACTTCAGATAATATTGTTTATGATTATAATAAGATCCTATAACTCAGTTGGACACTAGTGCGTCAGCCAAACCTTAAACCAAACACGATATCCAAAGGGATAATATGTAGTTAATGGGAAGATACAGTACCTATGGTGCCCCATGTCTAACAGCTTAATACCTCCTTATGCATTAGGGGTGGCAATAGGGGAAAAGCTCAGACAAGAACAGAAGGAATGGGTCGCTTCTCATGCCAGTCCTTTTTGGGGTTTGTCAGGAGTCTGGGATGTGAATTAATACCACAGACTATGCCAGATATGACATTGCCACAGTGTCTCTCATTTCTGCTTGGCAGCCTCATTAAAGAGGCCTCACGCAAAGGGACGTGGGTCGCAGACATTTAGGGTGACCATATTCCCTGCTCAGATGAAGTATAAAACATATTTGCTTGTGTTTGCCTAGTGTCTCATATTTCAGTCTGGTTTAGCTGTCTGGGGGGTTCTTTCGATATCTAGAGTATGTTACATTACACACATTTAGTCGCCGTGTGAGGACACGCACGCGAAAAAGATGAAAGATTAATTTGAAGTGTGAAGGAAACGATCTCCGTCTGTGCAGAGGTGAAATGAATGCTGTTTTTAACTCTCAGGAGATTGCCTTCCCAAAGATGGTGGCCAGCTGTTGTCGCTTCCTGTGCTACTTCTGTCGCATCAGCCGTCAGAACCAGAAGGCTATGTTTGACCACCTGAGCTACCTCCTGGAGAACAGCAGTGTGGGACTGGGTAATCACACACACACACACACATGTTGTGTTTACATGATTTATGGGGACATTCCATAGGTGTAATGGTTTTTATACTGTACATACTGTATGTGGTATTGTCCTACACTGACCCTACACCTAAACCTACCCCTTACAGAAAACTATGTGCATTTTTAGATTTTCAAAAAACTTAATTCTGTGTGATTTATAAGCTTGTTTCCTCATGGGGACCTAACAAATGTCCCCACAAGGTCAAAATTTACTGGTATTCCTATCTTTGTGGGGACAATCGGTCCTCATAACGTGATAAATACCAGGTGCGCACACACACACACACACACACACACACACAAACACAGTTCTTCAGGGATGCAGGTCAGGCAGGGCTGAATCACAGTGTCTGTGTTGCCATGTCTTTGGGCAGCTTGTTTTTCTCATAGTCTTATTTTACCACCACAGTCACGTATTTCAGCTTGCAAATGCTAGCTGTGGGCACAAAAATGAGATATGTCACACATACACCGCAGAGTGAAGCAACTCAAAGGGGAGTGGCACAGTACATACCCCATCAGAATTGGGTAGTTACAGCTCTGCGTTTGGTCTCCAGAGCACAATAAAGGGTCTCTAATAGCAGTTTTAAAATATCCCCTCCTGCTGTTCAATTATTGAGTCACACTGAATTATTGTTTTATTGTTTATATGTTTGTTTGTCCTTACCTCCTGTTTAAGTCTTATATGCTCACTGAGACTACATTTATCTGATATGAATGTACAGTAAAAGAGCAATATTGTAATATTTTGCTACATTTGAAAAGCTTTTTTCTGTTTTAATATATTTTAAAATGTAATTCATTCCTGAGATTGCGAAGCTGAATTTTCAGAAGTCATTAGTCCAGTCACATGCTCAGAAATCATTCTAGTATTTTAAGGAAATCTTTTACTGTCACATTTTATTAATTGAATACATCCTTTCTTTAAAGTATAAAACTCATATTTAAACCATACAAACTTCCCTAAAAACAAAACTTACATTGGTTGGGAAAGTAATTTATTTCTGGCTTACCGTTTTTTTTTTAGCAAGATCTGGCAACCCTGCACAGTGCACTGTTTTGACTGTGAATAATAGCTTGTGCAGCTGAGAGCACCTGACTCTGCAGGAGTCGTTTCCTATAACAGCACATTAATGAGCAGCTGAGAGCCCACTCACCCCTTTATAGGCCTTATCACTCCCAGATCAATGACAGGACAGATCAGATCGGATGAAGATAAGGCCGGCAGGTGCATCCACAGATGTACAATTTTATGTTAACATTTCTTCATTTTGCATAGATAGTGTTATAGTTACAGCGTTAGCTATACATTTTTTTAATTAATACAAGCTCACCGATTAGTATATGCAAAGCAGCAGAATTAGGTTGCAATCAGAAATCCATTTAAATATGTTGAAATGTATGGTTGTAACAATAATTAATATAAATTATATAAAGTGAAGAAGAACTCTTAATAGTTAATTAATCAATAAGTAATTAATAATAGTAATTGCTAAACTGAATATGTTTTTAAAAACTATTTCTATAAGCTTATAGCATAGCATAACATAACATGTACAAGAGGATGAAATACCTAGTTGGGAAAAAAAGAGGAAAGACTGCCATCTGTTGGTGATATTAAAAATCTGCTGTCCCTATTGCCATGTGAAAATAATCTGTTTCCTGTTTGTCTAGCTTGCCCAGCCATGAGAGGCTCCACACCTTTAGATGTGGCTGCCTCCTCTGTGATGGACAACAACAGTTTAGCTCTGGCACTTGAGGAACCTGATCTTGAGAAGGTAACAGTACAACGTCATCTCTTCTCACATGCATATTAAAATTCTTTAAAATTACATGGAATTCATATATAAGGCTTCTTTGTAAAGAAGAAAAACAGTTTAGGCATGCTAAATAAATTTGGTATATTTACCATTGAGGTAGAAATATTGTGACAGCCACTGAGTTTTTAGTAGGGTATCATCAAATTAAAAAGCAGCAAGGATCGAGCTATGGAAACTGATGTATTGTGTTGCACTGCCAAATAAAGTTACTGACTGAATAGTTGCCAAATAAATTTGGCTAAGCCAATCTTGAGTGCCATTAGTTTCATTTTGGATTCTGTCCATGTGTGCTTTCAGGTGGTGACATATCTGGCAGGCTGTGGCTTACAAAACTGCCCGATGCTCATTGCCAAGGGATACCCAGACATTGGCTGGAACCCAATAGAAGGAGAACGCTATTTATCCTTCCTACGGTTTGCTGTCTTTGTCAATGGTTAGTGCATTTTACCACAAAGAAGAGTTCATTGTTTTGTGTCTTGGTTGATAGAAAAGAATTTGTATCATTACCTAAACATCATGTTTTCAATGGGGTGCGTCTGCTGGTCATTTCAGGTGAAAGTGTTGAAGAGAACGCTAATGTAGTGGTAAAGCTTTTGATCAGGCGTCCAGAGTGTTTTGGACCTGCTCTCAGAGGAGAGGGAGGGCAAGGTTTACTCGCTGCCATGAAGGAAGCCATCAAGATCTCAGAAGATCCTGCTTTAGACCTGCCTAACTTACCCGAGGGGGCTGCACCCACGTAAGATTACTGTAGATCCCTTGAATCTACATTATTTGCCATTTTATGTTAGGTGTAGTTTGAGTTGTCCTACCACCCCACGCTTTGACCTCAGGAATGAGCGAGCATGACTTAAAATAAGCATGTTCACTCTTTGTTTTGACAGCATTGGAGAGGATGAAGAGGAGGAGGAGGTCGCCCACATGGGCAACTCTATTATGTCTTTCTACTCAGCCCTTATTGATCTTCTGGGCCGCTGTGCACCTGAGATGCATGTGAGTGCTCATTTCTGCTACATTTTATCGATTTACCAAGCTAGGGGCAAAACTCACAGTTTCCTTCACTATAGTGCTGTTGCACTGTACATGGCTTCACTTTGATATTAAACCGATGCTGTTTTACAGCTTATCAACAAAGGCAAAGGCGAAGCACTGCGTATCCGTGCCATCCTCCGTTCCTTAGTTCCCACTAAAGATTTAGTGGGAATTATCAGTATTCCACTCAAAATACCGGTCGTCAATAAAGGTTTGTATATGTCACTAGGTGCCTTTGAAAGAGTCTGAAGACATCATCTCTGAAACTCATTATGTTCCTAAGATTGATTGACGCTATTACTATTTCAATGTCATCTTCATCCCTACGTGTCTTATTATCTGTGCTACTTGTTCCGCAGTCATTACAGCCCTAATGTCTTTTTGTTTTAACTCTCTCGTTGGCTTAGATGGCACCGTGACAGAGCCAGATATGAATGCCAGCTTCTGTCCGGAGCACAAGGCACCCATGGTGCTTTTCTTGGACCGTGTCTATGGTATTGACGACCAGAGCTTCTTGATGCACCAGCTAGAGGTGGGCTTCCTGCCAGACCTGCGAGCATCAGCCTCCCTGGACTCGGTAAGGGTGCTTTGCAGTGCAAAAAAAGAGAAAAAACAGATAAATTTATCATGCCTTGTGAAAAAACCTAAGAGGTTCATGTGATGCCAACCATTTAATATGGTGATTCAGCAGAGGTAAAAAGTGGATAGCGCATGAATATTAAAAAAAACCCATTTAATTTAGCTACAAATTAAGTGTGTATTTTGCGGTTTTGTATTATTCAAGTTTTTTATTTATTATGTTTTTCATTTTAAACATTCAACTCATTTACACAATGATTTGTTTTTCATGTTATTTTTGCATCCATCAGGAGGTGCTCAGGACCACAGAGACAGCCCTGGCCATGAACCGCTACATTGGATCCGCAGTGCTTCCTCTGTTGACCCGCTGTGCTCATCTGTTCGCTCACACTGAGCACTATGCAACGCTCGTTGACTCTACACTGCACACCATCTATCGCCTTTCAAAGGGCCGATCACTCACCAAGGCCCAGAGAGATGCTATTGATGAATGTCTACTGGCCATCTGCATGTAGGAACCTCTTGAAAACCTTTACTAGAGTGGCTGGGATGGTTTCCACACGTCCTGATTTTGCCAAGTTTGATGTGTCTCTAGATCAACATATTTTGTTGACCCTGGAACAACATTTTAATGCAAAAAATATAGTCTTGACCATATCTCTACACCTAAACCTAACCTTACCCATGAGTAATGCCTAAAATCAAAGTAAATGATAGATGGCTAACACTGATTGTAAGCCTAAACTTCACAAAAACTGTAACTGTGTCTTCAAATCTGATTGGTTAATCACAATGTTGTTCCAGGGACATGTTGCACTTCATGAAATCAAGTTAGCGGATGGGTTTCCATAGCTCTCAGGGACTTTAAATTGCCTTTTCATTAAATAGATTACCATACTTTTTCTTGATTAGAAATTGCTGAAATGTGTGTATCGTCTGATGTTATTTATACTTTCTTTAGGCATTTGAGGCCATCAATGCTACAGCAACTTTTGCGTCGTCTTGTGTTTGATGTTCCGCAGCTTTCAGAGTACTGCAAGATGCCCATTAAGGTGAGTTTAGTACAGTAAATGTAAGTACACCACTATTCAGAAGTTTGGGTTGGTAAGATCTTTAAATGTTTTTGTAAGACTTTTTTTGTTCACCAAGGCTGCATTTATTTAATCAAAAATACTGTAAAACTGTAAAATTGTGAAATATTATTACAATTTGAAATAACTGTTTTCTGTTTTAATGTATTTATTTAAGGTCATCAGTGTCACTTTTTTTCAGAAATAATAATAGTAATAATAATATCTTTATTTAATGCTCAAGCAACATTTTTTATTGTTATTTATATATTATTTATTAATGTTAAAAACAGTTGTGCTTCTTAATATTTTTGTGGAAACTCTGATACATTTTGACGAAAATTCACTAAACATTTTAGGCAGTAAAATGGTGCATAGTCATTGTCAGTTTTTTAAATGCAACACTGCATATTTCTGTGTAAATTACTATGGAAGTTCCAACTTATTCATCAAACTCAGCATTATTTTCCTGCTTTTCTTCTTTGCAATTATTGTGGTGCTTTTAATAATGTTTGTCTACATTTTCTGTTGATCATGGTAGCAATGACTCATCAAATGATGATCACAAAGTGGAAAAGAGTATTGTGATTAAATAAAACCGAACACAAGATGTGTTTTATGTGATTCACGTTAATCTTGTGAGTCTTTTGACCGTTATGTGTGATTAGCAAAAACATATTTTATTAAACAGGCACTAAAACAACACAGACAGCTTGTGCAAATGCACGGCAATAACAGGGCACACTTCATCCTTGGTGAAAAGTATGTCTCACTACAGTGAGATCACGCGGCTCAGGGTTGTAACTTTGGTCATGTGTTTTGGCAGCTTTACACACCCTGCACACACACACAGAGCATCTGGATTACACATTACCTGATGCAACTGTTACTATTAGTCACCACTTTTCCTCCTACCCATGATCCTTTGATAGGCAGGTGTGAGCAGGTTGTAATCTCCTCAAAGTTTCAGCACCTTGTCTCTCTGCTGGCAGCTGTCTCACCCTATCATAACCACCCTACTATAGGGCAGGGTTATCAGAAAAGGGCTTGGCAGAAGAACACACACCTTTAAATTATGTTAAATTATGTTATTCCCCAAGTCAAATCCAAGTATAAAATCAATTTGTACACAATCTGTCTGAAGAGTATAATTTAAAGTATTTTGAATGTTGACAGCTTAAATCCACATATCTGTTTACCCTTGCAGCTGTTGACCAATCACTATGAGCAGAACTGGAAGTACTACTGTCTGCCAACAGGCCTGGGCAGCTATGGAATGGCATCAGAGGAGGAACTCCACCTCACCAAAAAACTCTTCTGGGGACTTTTTGATGCTCTTTCTCAAAAGGTACACACATTCTTCAGTACAAATCTGGGCTGTCAGTTAATCAAACAATGTATTCAGCTGAATTGCTTTTCATGCCAATGAATAAAACTGAGAGTTCACCCAAAAATGTAATTTCTTTTGTTTACTCACCCTCATTCCATTTCAAACCTGTATGACTTTCCTTTTTCTTTGGAACATAAAGGATTTTTTTTAATTACTCCTTTTTGTGCATACATCAATGGTCACCATTCATTTTCAAAATATTGTTGTATTATACTGTTTCACAGAAGAAAGAATGTCTGGGTGAACATAAATTTCCATATTTGCTGCTAAAAGAATTAAGATAATTCAAAAAATTATATTATTACATTATATTTTTGTGACACAAAAATTAATTGAATAAACTAGGAAGTCTGAAAAAACAAAATATTAATTGTTGGTCAAGTGCAGTTCTGTGGTCATAGCATCTGGTCGTAAATGTGTCTGGTGTAAATGTAAAAAAAATAGCTTTTGAGAATTGCAAGAAAATCCCTTACTATACTAATAATGTATAATTAATATAATTATTTTTTTAATATATATAATTATATAATTCATTGTATTGTTAATTAAAGTAAAAATATTTAACTAATATCATAATTAAATAATTACAATACCAAACAGAAAGCACCAATAGAAAATTTTAAATGTTGTTAATCCACAAAGATTTGATCAAACTTTGCTCATTGTCTGTTTTACAGAAATATGACTCAGAGCTTTTTAAAATGGCCATGCCATGTCTGAGTGCCATAGCTGGTGCCATACCACCTGATTATGTTGACTCCAGCCCGGGCTCTGCATTAGTTAAGCAGGCCTCTGTGGATGCGCAAGGCAACTTCGACCCCCAGCCTATTAGTACTGCAAAGTAAGTACCACTGAAACGCTGGCCATGTAACTCCATGTAGAAATCTTTTCATTTTGACCTTTCTGACTACACAGTAAACTGTTTGTCTTTCAGCATCTCACTGCCTGAAAAGCTAGATTACATAGCAAGCAAGTTTGCTGAGCATTCCCATGAGAAATGGTCCTCTGAGAAGGTTGGACGTTGTTAAAACTCATCCCATTAATCTTGCAGTTTTATTGTGCCACTAGATCTATTCTTCTGTTGAATTAGACAAAGCATGACTGCTTGTTTTGTCTTGTATGGTGATAGATCGCTCTCGGCTGGACTGCGGGAGATAAAGTAGATGACAAAGCTAAAACTCATCCACTTCTAAAACCGTACAAAGCACTAAGTGAAAAGGTACACATAAAAACCAAATCACATTCTTCTGTATTGATTTTTGTCTCTAACACAAATGCCAGATTTAAAGGATGAATTTTAATCTATTTAAATTTGTCGCTTTGCATAGGAAAGGGAGACTTACCGCTATCCTGTAAAAGAGACTCTGAAGAGCATGTTGGCAATGGGATGGAACATTGAGAGGACCAAAGAAGGAGAGGCCATGTTCCAGCAAAGGGAAACAGAAAAACAGCGCAAGATATCAGAGTCCTCTCAGGTAATGTTAGATAGCATGAAGGTGTTTATTTTTTTTGTAGTGTCTGTCAACAAATCAAAGCATTTAGCACATTGTGTTGCCACTTCTCCGCTTTACAGGGCGAGTTTATTCCAGCCCCACAAGATTTGGAAAATGTTATTCTATCAAGAGAACTTCAGGCAAGTGGGAATCGAATTGTTACGAGCAATGGATATTTCGGTTGCAATTTATTTTAAGGTGTCCTTGTTACAGTTTAATCAAACATTTAAGTACTATAATTAATTACATGTACTTACTATATGGTAAGGGTTAGGATTAGGGTTTGGCTTGCATTTAATTATGCATAATTTATTGTTATTATAATTGGAAGTTCATGTAATGTGTAACAAGGACATACCTATAATTCATATATTGTGTATTAAATCTATATTTTCACTGAAATCCTTTCAACAGGCAATGGTTGAAACAGTTGCAGAAAATTACCACAACATTTGGGCAAAGAAGAAGAAAAAGGAACTTGACAGTAAAGGTGAAGCTTTTCTCCTGGATTGTTTGGCTCAATCCTGTCTAAGCTGTCCCAGATGCATTGATTTACTGTGTGTTGTCATCGAAAAGGAGGAGGAAGTCATCCATTGTTGGTACCGTACGACACACTGACGGCAAAGGAGAAGTACAGAGATCGAGAGAAGGCCCAGGAACTCTTTAAATTCCTGCAGGTCAATGGATATGCCATCAGCAGGTCAGTGTTTTCTCAAAACTGTTCTGAATTTGTAAATTCCAAAAATTTTTATATATTACAAACAATTTTGGTACCAGTCTGGGACTTGAAACAAAGCCAGAACCACTACTAACACTACAAGGTATTTGTAACAGTTTGTGATCTCTTTATTAACTTTTTTCCTGTGCGTACACAGAGGTCTGAAGGACATGGAGCAGGATTCCTCTTCTATGGAAAAGAGGATTGCCTACAAGTTCCTTAAGAGGCTATTGAATTATGTAGATTCTGCACAGGAGTTTATCGCCCATCTCGGTGAGAAAAAATTGTAAATATCAGATTGATGAATTGATAGAAAATTTAATATGTTAAGCAGTTGTTTTCTCTGCCTACCTTTTTTAGAGGCTATGGCTACCAGTGGGAAGACAGAAAAATCTCCCCATGATCAAGAAATTAAGTTTTTT
Source organism: Enteromius mattozi (assembly GCA_032359235.1). Lineage (NCBI taxonomy): Eukaryota > Metazoa > Chordata > Actinopteri > Cypriniformes > Cyprinidae > Enteromius > Enteromius mattozi. The sequence goes on along the minus strand of JAUMHE010000030.1, from coordinate 1,480,229 downwards.
GCTAAGGTAGCGTTCGGTTTTCAAGACAACACTTTCTTACACAGAACAATTTAATATTCCACTGAAGTCAGAAGCCAGCTTTTAAAAAGTTTTTCTCTTGATTGCGTACAATGAAGGTTCTGCTGCCCCTCATAGACCAGTACTTCAAAAACCACTGCTTGTACTTCCTATCATCTCCCAACATCAGCCTGAGCAGCAGTGGCTACGCATCCAACAAAGAGAAGGAGATGATCACCAGGTGCTGCTGTTACAATATAGACAAATTCTCTTGAGCTGTTTTCATTTTATTCCAATTTTAAAAACGTCCAAACATTTCCGGAACTTTCCGTTCTATCCCGGATGTGTCAGAATTCCGTCAGTGTATATACAGAATTCAGTGATGTGCAGACTTTTCAACTATTCATAAGGTGGCACTTACATTTTAAAGGAGCCATTGAGTTTGGAGTTCTCTGATATTGTTTTGCATATTCTCTGCATATTCAGATGCAAGTATTGTTTATACAAGTACATTCATGCTAACTTGAATCATTCTTCCTTAGTCTATTCTGTAAGCTGGCAGCCCTTGTCAGGCATAGAATATCACTCTTTGGTAAGACTTCTCAAGAGTATTCAAATGGTTTTTATACCTGAGCTTCATTTTGCCTCACAAACCTCGTTCCACAGTTTTAAGACTCTTTGTTCTTTCAGGAAGTGACTCTACCACCATGGTGAGCTGTTTGCACATCCTGTCACGCTCAATGGACTTCAGGTAGAAAGCAAAATCTCATTGCAACCTGAATCACTGACCAGCTAACGGTGGTTAAGGTTTCAGTGGTTTTGATCTGATTCTGTTATGACTCTTAGGACTGTGATGAAATCTGGCTCAGAGCTGGTGAAGGCTGGTGTCAGGACATTCTTTGAGAATGCAGCAGAAGACCTGGAGAAGACACTGGAGAACCTGAAGCTGGGGAAGTTGGGTCAGTCACGCACCCAGATGAAGGGCGTTACCCAGATTATCAGCTACACCTCAGTGGCCCTGCTGCCCATCTTGACGGTTCTCTTTCAGCATATCACCCAACACCAGTTTGGAGCAGAGCTGCTATGTGAGTCAGCTGTTCTTTGACCTACAGTGATGTTTGTTTTCTCTAGTCAATTCTTAAAATATCTCATGATGAGAAACTAATGTAATAAAGACTCATTAAAATAAGAAACTTAATTTTAAAAAAATCATAATGACTTAACATCTCATAATAATGAGAAATTATTATTATTATTATTATTATTAATAATTATCTCATTATTAAGAGAAAATCTTGCATTATTATGAGATACTAAGTCATAATTGCCCATTTTACCTCATTATTAACTCTTAAATAAATAATTATGAGAAAGTTTCTTATCTCTATTTTCTGATATTTTTATCCTTAGTCATTATTATGAGAAACATTCTCAATTTAATGAGGTGCTAAGTGATAATTACAAGGAAGTTATGCTGACTTCCAGAATTGATATTTATTACTGATTGCCACAGAAATGGGATAAACAGGAAACAGGAAAAAGTTAGTGTAAGCACACCATTTGCAATAGGTACTTTTTTCAATGTACTTGTATCCAAATTGTCTTACAATTATCTCATATGTCATATTTTCATAGAATATTTTAGATATTGAAAAGTACTAAAATAATATTTAATGTAAGGAACCAGAATGGTTAGAAGTTAGATTTCCACACCTATTTCAGTATGCCATATACTTGCTCATTAAATAAGTATGTTCCTCAAAATAATTGCATTTGTATGTTTCAGTGGATGACATTCAGCTGTCTTGCTATCGCATCCTGACCAGCCTCTACTCTTTGGGCACTGGCAAGAACATCTATGTGGAAAAGTACGAAAATCGTTTCTGAAGGAACTTTTGGTTTTGTTCTCTGTCCGTTTCTTCATGAAACTGAGACGACTATGTTGGGTTTTTACAGACAGCTACCAGTGCTGGGTGAATGTTTATCCACACTGGTTGGAGCCATGCCTGTTGCCTTCCTGGAATCCAACCTAAATATGCACAACCCCCAATCTGTCTTCAACACCAAGACACCAAGAGAACGAGCTAGTGAGTATATTTGGCAGGATATTTGGTGAGAACCCATATAATGAAATATGTTCCATTTGCAGCCAGTCATAATAGGCAGATTTTGGTGACAATGACATTTCTTTTTTTTTAAAGGAAAATATAATTTGTTAAATTCGCTGCTTTAATACTGAATCATTTTACAGTTTTGAGCATGCCAGACACTGTGGATGAGATGTGTCCTGAGATGCCCCATCTGGACGGCCTAATGAAGGACATTGGCGAAATTTCTGAATCCGGAGCACGCTACACAGAGATGCCACAGGTCATCGAGGTCATCCTGCCAATGTTGTGTAACTACCTGTCTTATTGGTGGGCAAAAGGCCCAGAAAACTCCCCAGTTGATACCAACTGCTGCACAACTGTCACATCTGAGCACCTCAGCCTAATCCTGGGCAACATCCTTAAGATTCTCAATAACAACCTTGGCATTGATAATGCCCCTTGGATGAAAAGACTTGCAGGTGAGGGTGAACTTGAACTGGTAGTGATTAGTGTGCTTTGGTACAGGATGATTGTAATGCCTTCTCAAATATGATCTGTAAACTCTCTTCTATGTAGTATACTCCCAGCCTATCATTAGCAAGGCTAGCCCAGATCTTCTTAGAACGCACTTCCTGCCTACGCTGGAGAAACTGAAGAAGAAAACAGTTAAGGTAGTGGCTGAAGAGGAGCTGCTGAGGGCTGAAAGCAGGGCAGACACTCAGGAAGCTGAACTGCAGATTCTGGATGAGTTTGCTGTTCTCTGCAGGGATCTGTATGCCTTCTATCCAATGCTTATTCGTTATGTGGACAACAACAGGTACTATACCACGACCTGAGATGAAGCTGCTTGCTAACTTTGTAATTTTGATGCCCACTGCAAAAAATGAACCCACTATATTCTGAAAAATTAGGTTTAATTGCTGCTAAAAAAAAACACAATCTATGGTACTATCTACAGAGATAAGTTCATTGCACTTTTGTTAATACGTTGATTTGACTTTTGACTAGATCCAAATGGCTGAAGCAACCAGATGCAGATTCAACTGAACTTTTCAAAATGGTGTCAGAGATTTTCATCCTTTGGTGTAAATCTCATGTAAGTTGTATGTCTCCAAACAACATTTTCAAGAATTTGCAATTATTTCAAGGTTTTCAGAGCTTGTTTCTGCTCTTTGTTCATAGAACTTTAAAAGGGAAGAGCAAAATTTTGTGGTGCAAAATGAAATTAACAACCTGGCGTTCCTCACTGGAGATAGCAAGACGAAGATGTCAAAAGTAAGTTTGATATTAAGTAATTGCTAGCAATTTATTAGACCCAAAAGCTCTGAGCTAATTACCTAGCCTAAAAGGCATGATAAGATGTGTTTAATGTGGGATATACTGCTTTGTAAAATCAGTCTGGAGGTCAGGACCAAGAAAGAAGAGGAAAAAGGAGAAGAGGAGAGTTGTATTCCATCCAGACTTCCCTTATTGTAGCAGCTCATAAGAAGATGTTGCCCATTGGTTTGAACATGTGCACTCCTGGAGACCAGGAGCTCATTTCCTTTGCCAAGATCCGTTATAGCCTGGTGAGTGTATTTCTTGTTGCTTTAATTATGCTTTATTGGAGATTTACAGAACAAACCCCTAACAATTTCTCTGTTTAACAGAAAGACACAGATGATGAGATTAAGGATTACCTTAGGAAGAACCTCCATCTTCAGGAAAAGGTCTGGAGAAGCAAATCACTACCTAACATGCATGATTAGATGCTGAAGAGTTGACATTGGCTTGGTTTCTTGTGCCATCACAGTCAGCAGATCCAGCAATGCAGTGGCAGATGAACCTCTACAGAGATGTTGTGGTGAGGAATGAGGAACCTCCAGACCCAGAGCAAAATGTGGAGAGAGTTCAGGCCATCTCCGCTGCTGTCTACCACCTTGAACAGGTACAACAGGCTAAAAAATTAAAATAACTTGGATACGTATGACCATACACGTTATACTTTTGGTATCAAGAACCAACAGTAAGCAATACTTTTAAAATATGTATTAATCTCAGTTAATGTTAATTTTTCCATATGCATTTTTAATATTTTATTTAGTGCTAAGAAAAAGCTTTATTTTCTGTGATTAATATTTGTAATTTAACACATTAAGGATCATTAATGCAGCATAATCTTTTCACTTTCTGAAATAGCTAGGCTAATGTCTTTTCTCTACATCCTTTGGCTAGCATTACAGTATATGATCACAGCTTTAATGTTTTAGGTTCAATAAATTAAACAATTGCTATAATATTTTTAATGTTCTGTAATGGTTAATAACTGTATATACATAATGATCCTGCCATTCATAGTTAGGCCTAGTTAGTAAAAAGATGCCATTAAACAAATATTTATAATGTTTGTAATAAATCAGTTTGTGAAAATATATTTATAATTACAAATTTTAATATTCACATAATAACATTGTAATTGACACCTAGATTAATAAATCTTTATTGATAGTCAATGATACCTGATGATACTCAACAACAATTTTTATCAAATCACAAATTGTGATTTGTTTACCAAAGATTTTACAGCTTCTAATTTAGTTTCTTGTTTTGGACAGCCTATTTTTGTCTTGAACAGCGAGGAGACTAACACATTTTACTTTATAACACTAAGAAATAAAACATGTATTAATCTTTACATATATTTTACTCTCAGGTTGAGCAGCCGCTGAGGAACAAGAAGATGGTGTTTCAAAAGTTGCTGTCAAAGCAAAGAAAGCGTGCCGTGGTGGCCTGTTTCCGCATGGCACCACTCTACAACTTACCAAGGTATGTCTTTGGAGCCTTTAAATTCCAATTGCAGCTTTGCAATATTCATTCACAGCATTCAGCTTTAAAATACACTGACTCAATAGGAACTTCTGAAAGTTTCCTTGATAGCTACTGTATTCCTTGCTTCCAAATGCATCTGAATGCATTCTATACTCCCTCTATCCTGTTTAAATGTGCTGCTAAGTGTTTTACTTGGTACTTTTCAGTGCTCCTTTCTTCCTCCTCCTAAAACCTGTCCCTTTCTGTTGTCTCCATAACACACTTCAGATACAAAAATAATAATTACTTCCTGAATGGCTATCGGTACGTTTGGCTGGAAAAGGTGTACCATACCTCCAGCTTTGACCGTCTGTTCTCCATGCTAACGGTAATGTGAGACTAAGAGAACTCATGATCCCAGCCTCCTCCTCCTCTTCCATTCTCCAAGCTAAGGGCTGAGCACAAGCATACAGTTAGCGCCGCCATTCTGAATGGTCACCTTCATTTTTTTTGCCGGGTCTCTTCGTTTTATATAGCGATGGGAACTTTCAGGGTGGGTGGAAGGTTCTTGACCTCAGCAGTGATCATTTAAATGGTAGCTTTCATGGACTTCCTCATTAAGGTGACCAGTCAGATGAGGCCATGGACTGTACATCTTCCTCTCACACCACAGAATGCACCTCCTTCCTTCATCTTCCTCTTAACCTCCCTCTCCCCCCCACTCTTCAGGCATCGCTCAATTAACCTCTTCCTCAGTGGCTATCAGAGACTTTGGATAGAGACAGAGGAGTACTCCTTTGAGGAGAAGCTAGTGCAGGACCTGGCAGTAAGTACCGGGCTGGCATCAGCGCTGCCCCGTGTGCTGTGTGTGCCCGTTGGTGCCTTCTCGGCGGCCGAATGCTCTGCGGCCAGCACCGTGCCCGCTAAGGCGCGGGAGCACGTCTCTGCCCGCCTCATGTACTCATCCTGGCCTGTGTTCAGCTCTGCTGGTTACGTGACACACTACCGACCGAGGCACAGCAGCCAAGGCATGCATGACTTTCGGCTGAGCCTCAGTTCCCGCCATCTCACTAGAAAAGCAGTCCGTTTCAGCGCAACCGTGGTAAGAGGAGCGGATGTTCACTGCGACGCTCCGCTTTGTTCTTTGGGTGTCGTCTTTCTTTCGTAAGTCTCGTTTGTTGTGAGAGTCGGTGGCATGTTCACCTCATGTAGAGATCATGTGTCAGCTGAAGTTCAATCGACCCGCCTGATTTGCGCGTCATAATTAAGAATATATTCATTAATGAGCGGGAATTATTTTTGAGTAGTGATGAAATATTTAATTGACTCTCGACTAAATTCTTACTGTATTGTTATTAATGGTAAACACTGATAATTTGGCACTTATTCAAATCTTGTGAGGACACCCTTTTATTAATATTTATTTAATAATGAAAAAAACCTATTTGCAATAGTATGTAACACTTATTACACACTGCAAAGCCATTTCCATCGCCGTGTCTCCATGTGATTTTGCACGTTTATCCTGAGTTGGTCACTGGTCTCTGTGTAATTCTGGAGCATCCGATCAGACTCCAGTGACCATGCTCAGGCCACTATGTCATCCCAACAAGTGCTTCTCAGTTGAGGCCCAGTGAACGTCCAAGATCCAACAAATTTAACCCAGTTGTGCTGCACACCTGATTTAAATTTAAACGTTAAAATGGCTTCACGGGGCCTGAACAGAGAGACACTGATCTTGATTACATCTAAGTGTGTCTTTGTGTAAAATAACTGCATGTCAAATTTAAATCCAGAGCCTCTTGTTGCAAGATCAGAAAACAAACTATTGGAGTCATAATGCTGAAAATGACTGGAATGAAACTAAATTGCATAAAGTGTGAAAATGTCTTTATTTCATGTTTATTGTCATATCAGGGAGAACAGCTTTTAGTGTTTTAATGAATTTTTTTGATGTATGGCTTGATTTGTAATACTGTACAAGTTTTTTGTTTCGGGCTGTGCACCATTGAGAATTGAGAATTTAGCTCCTAAATTTAAAAAGGAAGCAGAAATGTAATTGTAATTTAAATTAAAGGAACTAAAATTTAACTGAATTAAAAGTCGTTTTTAATACATTTCATTTATTCACATTTATTTCACATATATTTATTTATTTATTTACAGAAATATTAGATGATAAATTTGATGTATGCTTTCTTTTCCAGAATGCAATAATTAATCTCTTCAAGCAGTTTATAAGATTTCTGCTAGTAATATTTTGCTGTTAGTTAATGTTAGCTACTGTTCAATTTCTTTTTATTGCATTTCAGTTGTTTCCTTTACTTGTAGTTCCAATTCATCATCCTATGGGACAAGGCCAACTGAATTCAAATTTACACTTACATTTACATTTACAATTTAAATGAAAGAGAGCCAATTCTTAAATTCTGAACTTAGCCCAGCCCTGGTAATTAGGTAGATGAGCATGGTTTGAGTAAAAGGGTGATTGCAGTGTCAGAGTTTGTTTGTGCATCATTATTTGGTTAATAAGCAAATTTAAATAAAAGCTGTCATAGAAACCAAGGTCTATAAAATTAGACTTCTGATTATAGCCAAAAACCAAAATATAGGGAACAAATAGAGTTATAGAGAAAAAGAATGCTGGTAATCAAAGTTTTTATAACTTCAGTGGCTCTTCCTGCAGAAAACTCCCATGACTGTGGTAGAGGAAGAAGAGGAAGAAGAAGCTGAAGTTCAGCCAGACCCTCTTCATCAGCTCATCCTTCATTTCAGTCACAATGCTCTGACGGAGAGAAGGTGACATTTTCATATAGAAGTACAAAGAAGTACATACTTAACTTTTCAGTGATACTGTAGATAAACAACTGACTCCTTTTGTTTTGCAGTTTTCTAGAAGAGGATCCTCTTTACATTGCATATGCTGACATGATGGCAAAGGTTAGTTATATTTAATTAAATTATATTGTTAATAATTTATATTGTAAACTGAGTTTCAGCTGAATCAATAATTTTATTTACAGAGCTGCGCTGAGAATGAGGAAGAAGAAGAGGAAGAGGAGGGAAAAGAAAAAACTTTTGAGGTATCAAAATTATGGATTTTAATTAAAGTAGCAAAAAAAAATCTTAATGAAAATAATGCATGTTTAATGGACTGTAAGCAGTGTAAATTTCAACACTTTTGTTGACTCTCACAGGAAAAAGAAATGGAGAAGCAGAAGATTCTGTACCAGCAGGCCAGACTTCACGCTCGCGGGGCTGCTGAGATGGTGCTACAGATGATCAGTGCCAGTAAAGGTACATGTCTTTATTTCTGCCCCCTTTTTTGCTCTCTCTAAAGTCCTAATTCACTGGATTCCCTAAAGCAGCATTTGTTTGCTTGCAGGCCGACTTGGTCCAATGGTGACTGGCACCCTTAAACTAGGCATTTCGATCCTAAATGGAGGCAACGTTCTTGTCCAGCAGGTAAAGAACTTGACTGGGCAAATGATAGTGTTCTCTCACAAAGGGATACTGAGCTCAGAAAATGTGTTAATGCTTTAAAATTTCTTTAGAAAATGCTGGATTATTTGAAGGAAAAACGAGATGCAGGCTTCTTTAAAAGTTTATCTGGACTAATGATGTCTTGCAGGTGGGTGTGAACAGTTTTGCGTTCATTGTCCATTTTTCCATTTTACGGTAATTATTAATTGTGACTCTGTATCTCTGGCAGCGTGCTGGATTTAAATGCATTTGAAAGGCAAAATAAGGCAGAGAGTCTTGGAATGGTGACTGAAGAGGGGTCAAGTAAGCCAATAAGCTTTATTCATCTCTATCTTAGCTCTTTTTAATGAGTACTGTGATTAATTAGTTGATGTATTTGATAACAACAATCACATTATATCTCTCCTGCCATTAGACTACAAAACACAAGTTGTTTTTGTATACTGTATATGTTAGTTTCATTTAAGTACTGTATAGCATTGAAAGTGCTATCAGTTTCAGTCCTTCTTTTGGCAGTTATTGCACTCTGAACTTTGTAAAGTGCACTGTTAATAATGTGTGTACGTGGATTCACTGCAACAGTGGAAGTTGCAGTATTCTCCTCATGCACTGTCAAATGTCTATGGGATGCCATTAACATTAAATGTTTTACTGTCTAGTAATTAAAGGGCTTCATCTTCAAAGGTGAAATGAAGGACCACAGTGGTGTGATTATGCTATGCACAACAAAAATACTGTAATTAGGAAACACTTCATTAATTCTGAAGAATGTAAAATATGTATAAAAAATTCATATATGAATGTTATGATGCTGAAAGTATTTATTACATGGATGATGTGGTTTGCTTGATTTACCCCCAAATAAAAATTAATTAGAATTTCGCAAAAAAGATTTCTGACAGAGGTGAATGTGAGAACACAAGAAGTTTTGTGAGAGAACGCAAAACGTCTGCGAGAGCACGCTACTATTTTTGCGAAAGAATGCAAATAACTTTGCGAGAGAAAGCAAAAGATTGGAAAAGCATCTTCTCCTTCCACCCTGAATTTTTTTCCTCCCACCCCAAATTTTCTCCTCTGTCATGTCCCTTAAGGGGCTCCGTAGTAATCTCTCTGGATGTTTTAGGCCTATTTATTTATTTAGTTATTTTAATTTTCATGATTCGGATTACTGAACACAGTAATAAGAATCATCCCATAGTTTTTTATTCAAATTAAATTGATAAAAATATCCATGTATTAATATTGTATGTTTATTTAATTTTTAGCTTTACTGTAATTTACTTTAAATGTATTTAACACACCTGAGTACTTTTTTATAAAACTTTTTTCATAAAACACTTTTGATTTTGGGGTGAAATGTATAGAACCCAGATATATAGAAACATGACATATATAAGACATATTCTTGAAAGGCTTGGTGAGCTTGACCTACAGCCATAGCTTTTATTAGCCATATTGCTGAATTTGATGGGATCAGATATATGAAAGGCAACAGACATCAAGTATGATACAGAACATGACTAAAACCACTGCACTGGAAATAATACTAACACCTTTAACTACTGATTTTTTAGGATGACCCTATACTCACAACTTAACAAAAAAAGCCTTGTCCGATCCCAGTGAATAATCTAATGTATATGTGTTACACAGTGTGTTCCTGCTTCAACTTCATTGTTATGAATTGCATCTAAATAAAAACAAGAGGTCTTACATTCCATGAAACACGTCTAAACTCTGTCTACATCTGTAACTGCATGTCCATTCTCTCACTAAAAATTCAATGACTCTTCTTATTTCTTTCTGAAATTCAGTCTTTCTCCATTTGCTTATGTCTGCTCTCTGTTTGTTTTCCATCATTTTATACTGGATTGCAGTCAACGTGAGAGAGCGGGGTAAATATAGTTTAGCTACTCATTTCGCAGTGCTGTACCCTGGCATGTCGCAATTTCTCGAAACTTTTTCCTCTCCCCTGCTATTGGTGATATGAATGCACTACTCTTTAGGGCTGGTTTGTAGAGACTAATGCATGCTGACACAGAATTAAGACAGAACTAAGACTAAAGCCAGGCTCATTTAACTAACCTAACTTTACTAAACCAGTTCACTAAATGGGAACATTTTGTCTTCCATGTGAACGTTATGAATCATCTGTACTCATACAGCGTTGAAAAAAATTAATACATGTTCAAAGAGGTGTACACTCAGCTAAAGATTATACCACAGCTACAAAATGAGCAAAGAGCTTTGCCATGCTGTGAATCTGGGGCTATTTCACAAAGCTGGTTTTTCACATGACTAACTTTCACAAGTATGACTTTGTGTACATTATGATACAGCAGAATCTCCTCTTTATGTATGCAGTATTAAATCGTTAAAATCATGTCAAGTATTACTGTCAAGTATTTCTGTACAACGTTCTTGTGAAAGTTACCTCACTAACCCAGCTTCTTGAAATTTCTGTCATTTCTGTGTATTAATCGACAAGCTTTTCTTTTTCCAGTCAGTTCTTGGGATGCAGTTGCGAGCCTGCAATCTAAAGCTCTTCATCCTAAGTGAAGCAAGCTCCCCAAAAAATGTGCTAGTCACCTGCTTGCTTGAGACTGATGTAAATTTGTCATCTGATTTGGCCATAAAAATACGGCCCATGAATAATTGCAATTCCCTGTTATGTTTTAAGGTTCAAAAGTACTGCAAAATGATGACTTTACAAAGGATCTATTCAGGTTTTTGCAACTTCTATGCGAGGGGCACAATAATGGTAAGACTGAAGGAAAACAATGATTTGCAAGTATTACCAATGAATCAAGATTTAACAGAAAACTGCCTATGTAGCTATGCTTCAATGCCTATTTCTTACTATTTGCTGTTTGCATTTTTAATTGCCTCAACAGATTTCCAAAACTTCTTGCGGACCCAGACTGGAAACACTACTACAGTCAACATCATCATTAGCACTGTGGACTACCTACTACGTCTACAGGTAACTCGCATTAAATACACATGTAGATGTATTATATAGCTTTCTCATTATATAGCTCTTCTCAACATCAGTCCTCTGTAACAGTTGAACTCGTTTTCACCACCAGGAATCTATAAGTGATTTCTACTGGTATTACTCTGGGAAAGATGTCATGGATGAGGGTGGGCAACTTAACTTTTCCAAAGCTTTGGCAGTAGCCAAACAAATCTTTAACTCACTCACTGAGTACATTCAGGTAAAGCTTGTACTCTACACTGTTACACTACATTAGAGTTCAGTGGATGTCTGTTTATTTCATAATACTGTAATTTCTCATTTTAGGGCCCTTGTATAGGCAATCAGCAAAGTTTGGCACACAGCAGGTTGTGGGATGCAGTGGTCGGGTTCCTGCATGTTTTCGCCAACATGCAAATGAAACTGTCACAGGTAACCAGTCAGGCCTCTGTTAATGTGTAGCAATTACCATAGGATGCCTCTCAACATGAGTGTCATTTGTTTCAGGATTCTAGTCAAATCGAGTTATTGAAAGAGCTGATGGATTTGCAGAAAGATATGGTGGTCATGATGCTATCTCTTCTGGAAGGTGAGGGTTTTTTTTTTTTTTTTTTAAACATCATAATTAGTTACGAGACTAGTAATGGTTAATGCATCGACTGCATGTTACAGGTAATGTGGTGAATGGAACTATTGGCAAGCAGATGGTTGACACATTAGTGGAGTCCTCCAGCAATGTGGAAATGATCCTCAAGTTCTTCGACATGTTCCTCAAACTGAAGGACCTCACTACATCTGATAACTTCAAGGAGTACGACCCAGATTGCAAAGGCGTTATATCCAAAAAGGAGTTCCAGAAGTCTATGGATAGCCAAAAGCAATACACACAGTCTGAGATCGAGTTTCTCCTCTCATGTGTGGAGGCAGACGAAAATGATATGTTCAACTACAAGGAGTTTGTGGAACGCTTCCATGAACCAGCCAAAGACATCGGTTTCAACGTGGCTGTGCTTCTTACTAACCTATCAGAGCACATGCCTCACGACTCACGCCTGTCTACCTTCTTAGACCTGGCTGAAAGCGTTCTTAGCTACTTTGAGCCGTACCTGGGCCGTATTGAGATCATGGGGGGTGGCAAGAGGATAGAAAGGGTTTACTTTGAGATCAGCGAGTCTAGCAGAACACAGTGGGAAAAGCCTCAGGTCAAAGAGTCCAAACGGCAATTCATCTTCGATGTGGTCAACGAAGGCGGTGAGAGTGAAAAGATGGAGTTATTTGTGAACTTCTGTGAGGACACCATCTTTGAGATGCAGTTGGCCTCTCAGATCTCTGAGCCAGACACTGCAGAAAGGCCTGAGGAGGAGGAAGACGAGGAGTTGCATAGTCTGCTTGAAGGATTGTCTGAAGAGGAAGACGCATCTCTTGAGTCCGCCTCTGCCTTCACTGCAGCCTGCACTTCTGTGAAGAAGAGCATGTCTAATTTCCGTAAAATGCTGACATTTAAGAGCATGAAGAAACAGTTTAAGAAATTCAGGAAACTTACCATCAGGGAAATGATCACAGGGTTCTTCTCCTTCTTCTGGATGCTCTTCACCGGGTTCTTCAAAGGCATTTTTGGCATTATCTTCGGGTTCTTCCATATCATTTGGTCCTCCATGTTTGGAGGAGGTCTTGTGGAGGGTGCTAAAAACATGAAAGTGACGGATATCTTGGGTAACATGCCTGATCCAACACAGTTTGGGATCCATGGTGATGTAATGGAAGCAGAAAAAACTGAGAGCAGTGAGATGGTGGTGATGGCAGATATGGTGCAGATGACTGGTGCTGGTGCTGAGAAGCTGGAAACGGATATGGTAATGGATCTGCTTAATCCAGCTATGAAGAAGGAGGGGAAGCACGGGGCAGAACCTGGTCTGGGTGATGTCTGTGAAGTCCTGACAGAGTCTAGTGCCCCTGTTGAGAAAAAGAAGAGCCAGGTAATTTAATTTAATGTGAATGAAAATGAGGCATAGACATTTTTTACATTAGCATTTAAGGCCCTAAATCACATGTAATTTTCACAACTAATACAACTTTTTATGAAATATTTGTGAAAATTTTTGAACAATTCATTGAACACCCTGTATATCTACCACCTAGAGCCTTGCTTTCATCTCCCTCAAAACATAAATATAATGCTTTCCTCTTGCCTTTCAAGTTCTATTATTTTAGTATTTGAATCAACCATGTGACACACTGCAGATAATGTAAAGTATATTGTTTTTTTTTACTACACAGAAAGTAGCAGCAGAGAAGCCAGAATCCGAGCCAGAGAAAGCTGAGTAAGTTAACTAATTAGATGTTTCCTGATCATTTTCTTTATCAAAATGTTCTGACTTGGCCATGTTTTTAGCACTGAGAATCAGGAGAAAGAAGACAAGGCTAAGGAGGAAACTCCTGAGGAACCAGCAGCAGCAAAACCAGCTGCAAAAGCCAAACGTGGCTCAGAAAAGGATGGAGCTCCAGCATTCATGGCCAGCTTCTTTGCAGGGCTTGAAGTCTTCAAAGCCAAAATGCTGGTAAGAAAAGCTCCAGTCACATTTTTAATTAAACTTTTCCCTGCAGGAAGTTTTGTTTGAGTGGCCATGATGAAACATTAACATTATCTCTTCTCTGTAGAACTACCTGGCTCGCAATTTCTACAACCTTCGTTTTCTGGCCTTGTTTGTGGCCTTCGCCATCAACTTCATCCTGCTGTTCTACAAGGTGCTTTGCAGATAACCTTTGTATTAATATTTTTAAATGTGCTCATAAATGAGGCTATTTGGTCACCTATTTGGTTCTTGTATAGTTCCTCTCTAACACTTTTGAATATTTCTGCTCTCTAAAGGTGACTGGGGACTTCGATGAGGAGGAAGAGGAGGAGGGGTCCTGGGGTGGTGAAGAGGAGGAAGGTGATGAAGATGATGAAGGAATGGAGTACTTCATTCTTCAGGAGAGCACTGGCTACATGGCGCCCACACTGACGTTCTTGGCTGTACTACACACAGTCATCTCCTTACTCTGTGTCGTTGGATATTACTGCCTTAAGGTTTATCCCGATTCCTCTCATTTGGTTATATTCATCAGCAAAAAGAATATTTCAAAGCCAGTGTTGATGTAACCTAGTTTTCTCCTTGCTGTAGGTTCCTTTAGTTGTGTTCAAACGGGAGAAGGAGATCGCCAGGAAGCTTGAGTTTGATGGTTTGTATATTACCGAGCAGCCGTCTGATGATGACATCAAAGGACAGTGGGATCGTTTGGTCATTGCAACTCCGTAAGAAACACTTTAGACATTTTCTTTTGTTCAGTACCTTACGCTACATTTACAATACAGTGTCAGTTTCACATATTATTATAATTATTTAATATAGCACTCAACAGAACTATATAGTATATTAATACAAAATAAAAGTGTATGTACATTAACATGAAATATAAGTTAATATGCTGAACTAAAACTACAATATATATGCATATAAAGGTTTTTATAGCTAAAAATTGTCAAATTATCAACAGTCAAAAATACACCCTGAAAAATAAAGACCATATAGACACTTTTCTTATGATTGATTTCAATATCAGTTTTAACTACCCACATGCTGTTCATTAGTACAACATATCTTTTGTAATTCATCAAGTATTTGATAAATCAACCCATCAGTTCTTTAGAGCATCCTTTGAGTACTTACAAACATCCTTACCTGTCTTTCAGGTCCTTCCCTAACAATTACTGGGACAAATTTGTTAAGAGGAAGGTAAGCAAAATTGGACAAAACTTGTATTCACTGGACTGTCTGCATATCTAATTTCCACTGTCCTCTGTAGGTCATTAATAAATATGGTGACTTATATGGGGCCGAGCGCATAGCTGAGCTCCTTGGGCTGGATAAGAGTGCTCTGGACTTTGACCCCACTGAAGAGGCAGTGGTGAAGGAGGCCTCCCTGCTGTCCTGGTGAGCTGACGGGACATGAAAACATTTAGTTTGAAAGAGCCTTAAAGCATTCAGTCATGTTTTAATTTGTATTGCAGGTTGAGCTCAATTGATACAAAGTACCACATCTGGAAAATGGGGGTGGTGCTAACGGACAACGTGAGTATGGCTCAGATTTGAAAACATTATGAAGAATATCCAGTATCAAGACAATAACATTTTGTCTTTCATCTCCAGTCTTACCTCTACCTGATCTGGTACACTACCATGTCTATTCTGGGACATTACAATAACTTCTTCTTTGCCGCTCATTTGCTGGACATTGCCATGGGCTTCAAGACCTTGAGGACCATCCTGTCTTCTGTGACTCATAATGGCAAACAGGTAAGTGTTCTCCAGCAGGGGGTGACTGTAGTACAGCTTTACACCAAGATACTGATCTTCTTCATCTGAACAGCTGGTGTTGACCGTGGGCCTCCTGGCGGTTGTGGTCTACCTGTACACCGTAGTGGCTTTCAACTTTTTCCGCAAGTTCTACAACAAGAGCGAGGATGAGGACGCACCTGACATGAAGTGTGATGATATGATGACTGTGAGTTTAGCTTTCATTTTGAAAAGAAGCTTGAAGGACATTTACTACATTGTTTTCCATCTGGCTGTCATCTTTGACTTAAACTGACTAATGGCATGGATGCATTATTGCAAAACCCTGAATTTTTTATTACATTTAATTTCAGGAATTAATAATTTATTCAATGAGAAAATGTTGTCAGGTCGTATCAGATGCTTAGATGACCTAAATGCATTTTTGTAATTTAATGAGAAAAAATACCATTGATTTCTTCTTAACATTTTTAAAAAGAAATGCGAAAATTTTAAGAGTGCCATTAAAGTTTGATTTTTATATTTTTACTTTTATATTTCATTATTTAAAATAATTTTTTAATACAATACATTTATTATTTAATACATATTTATTATATTCAAACATTTGGGGTAAGATTGTTTGGAAATAAAAGAATAATTTTATTTAGCAAGGGTGCATTTAATTGATTAAAATGGACAAAGTATCTGCTAAATAAAATGTATCAGTACTAAGCATCACAACTGTTTTCAAAAGTGTTACTTGATCACCAAATCATCATATCATGATTTCTGAAGGATCATGTGACACTTAAGACTGAAGTAATGACAGGCTGATAATTCATCTTTGCTGTTCTAGAAATAAAACACATTTTAAATGTATTAAAATGTGTATAATATTTTACAATATTATCAGTATCTTTTTACTGTATTTTTGATCAAATAAATGCAGCCTTAGAGAAAAAGCATCTTACAAGCCTCAAACTTTTGAAAAATATTATGTGTATAACAACCAAACTGCTTTGCTCGATCATTATAAACTAAAACCAATCCCATGACCCCTCAGTGCTACCTGTTCCACATGTACGTTGGTGTGAGAGCTGGCGGTGGCATCGGTGATGAAATCGAGGACCCAGCCGGCGACCCGTACGAGCTCTACCGTATTCTGTTTGACATCACCTTCTTCTTCTTCGTCATCGTCATTCTGCTGGCTATCATTCAGGGTACTGCTTGCTTTACATGCCTGATTAAACTCTTTATAAGCCACACTGAATGGCAACAAAACTACCCAACCCATCATAATCTCACAATCAATTCTGTGTACATTCAGAACACCAACATAATGGTGAATGCTTTCATTTTCAAACCAGGTTTGATCATTGATGCCTTCGGTGAGCTGAGAGACCAGCAGGAGCAGGTGAAAGAAGACATGGAGGTGAGCGCTTTCACATGTCCTTCTTTTAAAGTGTAAAAAGAGCACAGTCTGTAATCGATTTAACTTTTTTTTTTTATCTTTGATGTAGACAAAATGCTTCATCTGTGGAATCGGGAATGACTATTTTGACAGAACTCCACACGGCTTTGAGACCCATACCTTACAAGAGCACAATCTGGCTAACTATTTGTGAGTAAACATTGTAACATAAACATCCGATATGCAAAGTAAGACAAACTTTGCATTGTTATAATGCTTCCTTTATTGACTAAACACATCTGAATATTCAAATACTGTTTTCTAACAGATTCTTCCTGATGTATCTTATCAACAAAGATGAGACTGAATACACTGGTCAGGTAATCTACTAATCCAATTAAAACTACTGCCTTATTTATAAAATCAATATACACTACCTTTCAAAATTTTGGGGTCAGTAAAATTTTTTTACATATTTCTGAAAGAATTCTCTTAAGCTCACCAAGACTGTATTTATTTGACCAAAAATACAGTAAAACAGTAATATTGTTACACAAATATCACTCAAGATAACTGTTTTCTATTTATGTAGATTTAATGTAAAATGTAATTTACAGTTCTGCTCATATGTTTACATATATAACAAAGTAAGAAGGATCATAAAAATGGCATTTTAGTTTTTATTTAATAAGCTTTTACAAATAACAGATGTTTAGATATACTCCACGACACAAAATAAAAAATGTCTCAAAGGTCTACATACCCTTGAATCTTAATACCTGGATGGTCCACAACTTATTCAGTTAATGATGAGCTTATCCAAGACAGCTTTTTATGATTGATGAATAATGTTCAAAACAGCAGCAATTTGGTCAAATTATACTGTCATTTTCAATCAATTTAATGCATCCTTGCTAAATTAAAACATTAACTTATTTAGAAAAATGTGTGACCCCAGACTTGTGAATTGTAGTGTATATTATTATATTTAATAAATGATAACTTGTTATTATCCTTCTATTCCAGGAGTCGTATGTTTGGAAGATGTATCAGGAGAGATGCTGGGATTTCTTCCCTGCTGGAGACTGTTTCAGGAAGCAATACGAGGACCAGCTGGGCTAGAGGACATGTTGTCCTCAGTCCTAATATGAGAGACCCTATACGAGATCCTAATATCCACATGGATTTTAGGACCTTGTACAGGTTGGACACAACATCCTAAACTAGCTCTCATCATATGCTGCTCACTAATTCATCCAATCAAAACAACCTCAATCGTTTCTACACCAGAAATGACAGCAACATACTGAGAACTCATTGTGATCGAGCCAAAAATGTGAACTCAAGTGCAACATTGAGAAAAAAAAGAAAAGAAAAAAAAAAACATGTAGCACACGTTGCCAAATTAAGACACAAAGCCATGTTTGACTAAAAAAAACATGGGAAAATGCCTCATTTGCTTAACTCACAAATGCACACAAACTTGTGAGATGTTGACATATGTATGTTTAATGTTAAATGAACGTCTACACAAATATGCACAAGAATACCTTCTTTGTATTCAATGAGTGCCAAACACAATTTCTGCCTGTTTGATTTAAAAACAACAACAAAAAAAGACTATGAAGAATGTGCAATGCCTTTAAGGACGATAACCTGACTGGTGGAATGAGAAATATAACGATCATCTGCTTCAGTCCACTATCTGTTTCTCATACAAAAAAGTGCCTTACGACAAGAGACTATGCAAACATTTTGTTCCTGCTCGTATGTTTTGCTATTTGCAGTTTAGTTTAGCCTGTCACTTGACTGTCTCACCTGGGTTAGTAGTTTTGTAGCTTTAGTTAACGTTTGTTAAAGAGTAAAGATTACACTGCTTTTTTAAATGTTTGGTCAAGGTTAAATAACTGAAATCATGTCTGCCTGATCATTTATAAGATACGATTGCAAAACAATGGGAATCTACATTCAAGGACAAAAACAATTACTGTTAATTGAATAGAAGCCAATACACTAAACTGCTATTGTATGGCCATTTGTATGTATGTAGTAGCTTTGGTGATTTGCATTTGTTTTGAGCAGGGGGAATGAAAATAAAGTAGCTAATGCAATAAATCCAAGCTGGTCATAGCTGCTTTTAATCGGAGTCAAGTGATGACTGTTACTGTTAAACTGTTACACTGCATTACATCACTTTTATGAGTAATAAATTGATGAAGCATTTTATATTCCACATGACTGAATTAGTCTTGGCTATTATAAGAGTTAATGAAGTGTTGCGGTGAGATGTTCACGGCCCCACACAAGTAACGCTATGTCAGCATTAGCAAAGCTGCGTGTGCTGATTTAATCCACAGCAGTGTCAGTCAGTTTCTCTGGGATCAGGAGATCATGCTGTCCAGCCAGTCCTCCAGATCCTCCTCTGTCACTTCCTGTCTCGTAGGTTTAGCTTCACTTTCCACTTCTGGCTTTGTCTCTTTCATATCAACCATTTGATCTTTTCGCTCTTCTTCTCCAGAACCTGTTGAGGTGATAAAAATCACATTTTTACATCAGAAACTACTTCACTTCACAACTTCACTTGCGAACTTGCAAAAGCTACAAGACTGATGTAGAATCTAGACTTGAGCTTTTTAAACAAGTAGTTTAACTTGACTTAGTATCAGAAAGTACCTAAATACACAAAGTATTTCAGGGTTACATATAAATATCTGTATAATTGGATAATACTTTCATTGTACAATTATGGCATTTATCTGGAATTTTACTCTGTATATATATATATATATATATATAAGTAATATTATATAATATGTTATACATAAATATGCTTAGTTTTGAGTCTCACATTATACTTCAGAAACTATTCTAAAATGCTTATTTGGTGCTCAAGAAACATTTCTTATTAATTGTTGAAAACCTGATAACAAATTTTAATGTTAACATAATGATGAATAGGAAGTTCAGAATTTAATTGAAATTATTTTAACAATGTAAAAGTCATTACTTTTAATTAAGATAATATGTAATAAAAGTATTACTGTCTTTAAAAAAAAAATTTAGGTAGTGTAATTTTTTTTACTGTATAAACAGTGACAAAAAGCAACATTCAACTACTTACAAAAAAAAGCAGTGATTAAAATGATTCAGTAATTCTGATTGATTAGGGAATTGATTATTTGCATCAGCTGTGTTACATAAATGAGTCTGATTTCCAAACACTACTTATGTAACTTATTTTTGGAAGTTACGACTAGTATTACTTTCATTTAGTTAAACTACACCCCAACACTGTTTAACAGAAAACAAACATATACGGACCTTGTGTTGAGCTGTTAAGTACATCGTCTGTTGTATCGTGGGATTCGACTGAAGTAATTTCTGTGACGGGTTTCTGCAAGTTGAGGAGAAGGTCGAGCTCCTGATCAGCATCATCTGTGGCAGGAGGGACGGCTGTGGAGACACCGAGAGTCGTTGTGGTACCTGGCACAGGCTTTACACCTGCCTGAGGAGCTTTTAATCCAGCGGTTAAAGTCGAGTCGGTTCTGTAAGGCGCTGTCACGGACGGAAGTTCAACTGGAGTCATCACCTGAAAGATATTAAAACACTAGCACATTCTTCACTGGTACTAGTAAGTATTTCATAGCATTCCAACAAGAAAAATCTATTGATCTACCTGCACAAGCTCAGTCTCCAGGTTCAGTCTTGTGTGCAGTGGAAGCTCTTGAAGTGACTGAGTTAAAGCTGGCAGGTCTATAAAAAGAGCTGGAATCTGAAGAAATCACAACCATGAGAACATACTTCCTCAAACAACAGGATATGAATGATTGCAGGGCAAAACATGCAAGTGAATACTTAAGAACTTTTGGAATGTACCTGATTTTTTGCTAACGAGTCCATCTCCCAGTCCTTCTCATCGGAGAACCTGAACTGTGTAAACGAGTCCCCTGAAACAGTATAAATCAAAGTACATATGGGGAGTCAGCAGGTAATGTATTAGTTTTGCTTTGACACTATCAGGAAGCTTAAAATGAATTCTTTATTTCAGTGAAATTACTGGAATTGCCACTTTTACTCATTTATTTTTTTTTTTATTTTAAATTATGAATAAAGGCCAATTTAACACTTATGATAAATATTTGACAGTTTATTTATTTTATTAATACTAATAAATATTACATTTTATCATTCATAATGAGTGATGATAACAACATTTGGTTTAATTACATTTCTAAAATCAATATTATGATATTACATATCACATTATGGACACTGCTTATTATCCAGTTGTAAAAAATGTAATAGTATTCAAATACTATTACAGTATTTATTTTAAATTGGCTTATAATTTATATGGTCAATTCTCATGTTAATTTAAGTTCTTAATTATGTACTTTTGGCATTTTTTTCTATTTTTTTATACTACTTTGAATTTCAGTTTTAGCATTAGCAATTTTAGGACTTGAACTTTATTTATTTTTTGGCAAGGTAAGGTTTCAAATTTCATTTTGGTTTTTAATTTAATATTTGGTAACACTTTATTTTAGGGTCTCTAAACTAGTTACTTATTAGCATGCATATTACTAGTATATTAGCCATTTATTGTAATTAAGCACATATTAATGCCTTATTCTACATAAACAATCACCTTACTAACTATTAATAAGCAGCAAATAATGAATTTGTTGAGTAAAAAATCAGTTAATAGTGAATAAGTGTTCCCTATTTTAAGTTTAAATTTTTTTTAAATGAACAAACATTTGCTCACCTTCCTAGTTCCTGTATTGCAGTGATAAGCCTTAATCATATCTATGACTCTTATTAGTTCAATCCTTAGCCAAGAAAAGCAACTCTCACATCTCCATATTGTAAACACTCGCACCGCACACCTTCACAGCAGCAGCTCAATGTGTGTCACCTTTTGAAGTCATTTTCACCTTGACACAAGCAGCGTGAATTCTGAGGCGGCAGCAAGTTGGGACAGCTGAAGAAAGAAGCCGTGGGTCTGTCACACGCAGCTGTCCCAGCGCCTCCCGTCTCAGAAATGCTCTTTCACTCGAGACACACCTGCCAACTGCAGTTGGCCGAATCGACACGGATGATACAGAGCAGGGTCTCAAGGTCAAGAGGAGCGATCCTTCTTCAAAAGAGCACTTCAGAAGCATTCTGCCACTTCATATAATGTGTTAAAAAGATGAACAGCTGCAACTAAAAACAACAACATGCTACTATTAAAGTTTTTGTCTATGTAGCATCCCACTGACTCAGAAGTGACATCACAGGAAATAAGATTCCTACTAAAGCTGAGCAGGCTGCCAAGTACGCAGTGCTTGATGTCATCAGGGTAGAAACGCTGTGGAGCTGCGGACAGGAGATGCCATCCAGGCAATTTCATCATGTTTCCTTCACTGGCAGTGACAGCGCCATGGAAACTGCTGCCATAACAATAAGCAAAGGTCCTGTCAGCATGTGCGGCGAGGATCAGCCTAGCTTTACCGGAGCAAGTAGTGTGGCTAGTGAATATAATAAACCAGCTGCATGTGACATACTGCTGTGCTGTTACTTATGATAAACACATTGTTTGTACAAGTGCAAGAATAAATTAAGAAATTATCATATGGAGGCTGTTTAGTATGGATGCAAAAATACAGTATGACTGCAGGCATATTTCTGCAATGAATAAAAAGAATGCCCCTGTGTGCAATGGTCAAATACTTTCAGTTTAACATGCGGAGACTATAATTAATTAAAAGAAATTTAGTTAATTATTTACTCACCTCTGCAGGGTCATTCTAGGTCATATTTCACTCCAAAATCAAAAGTAAAAATAAAATTTGTTGCTCTAAGAAAATGTATGTTTCACAGTAATGTGAATCGTCACCAAGCATGATGAGAATTACAAACAAATGTTAAGCACTCAAGTCTACAGATTACAGTTAAATGTATAAATCAATATATTTTTAATATATTCATATTTAAAAATGTTCATAAATAACTTCGCTTTCACTTTACAAACTGTACTTTATTACATTTATTAGTCATGAAATATTTGGCATAAAAGAAAAAAATCTATAATTTTGACCCATACAATGTATTGTTGGCTATTGCTACAAATATACCCGTGTGTCGTTCCAAACCCATAAGACCTCCGTTCCTCTTCAGAACACAAATTAAGTTATTTGTGTTCTGAAGATGAATGGAGGTCTTACTGGTTTGGACAATAAAATAACAATAAAATAAGCGCAACACAATGGAAACAATCCCAGAGGTGGGTAGTAACGAGTTACATTTACTTCAGTAAATATTTGGGGTAACTAATACTTTTGGAGTATATTTAAAGATGGGTACTTTTACTCAAGTAATTTTTTTGTGAAAAAAATGGTACTTTTACTTCACTATTGTGGGTGACACTCCTCTCGTTACTTCATCTTAATGCAAGTAAAAATTTATTTCAAACTAGCCGTCTACTTTTCTACGATGCCCATTCGCTCATGAATGATTCGTTCTTTTGAGTCAATTTCTGTATAAAGGCTTGATCAAACCAGTGAACTGGTTCGCGAATCAGTTTAAATGATTCGTTCAGTTCCCTGCTGCACACGCTGATTCGTCTGAAGTTCTCACTCAGAGTAACAGACAGTTTGAGAACATCAAGAGAGTTGAAGACGTGGCTTTGGATCTACAGTCAAATCTGGAAAGGCTATTGTTTGCTAGCTATGAAGATCTTAGATGAAC
>JAUMHE010000030.1:1444981-1456333 GCA_032359235.1 Enteromius mattozi | reverse complement strand
ATATATATATATATATATATATATATATATATATATATATATGTGTGTGTGTGTGTGTGTGTGTGTGTTTGTGTTTTACTATTATATTCTCTTTGAATTATTGTTTATTTTATTACAAATAATAAAAATGTCTTTATGGCTTTAGTTTTAATTAGTGATACATAAGATATTATCTACCTGGTCTCATGGCAAAAACTTACCTAGGTGCACTTTTTAGTGAGACATGAAATATGTACCAACAAGTACATATCACTGCAGTTTCCAAAAGAACTGAACACTGGAGGCAGTAAATCTCTAGACACCTTTTATTCCTTTTCACACAAATTTAGTTTAATAAGTTTTGATTAATAAGGCATAATTTTCACACAATTACTTGAAGAATATCATGTCATGACTTCAAAACAATATTAATATGCTGGGATATTTGAAAACTGATGGTTTTGAATGTTAGCATCACATATCCAGCTTCACATGTGTTTTCATAGATGGTAGGTTTGTTCGGTAGCTCACAGAGTACAGAAACGTACTTAAGAGGCGAGGAGCTTCGATCCGAATCCTGTATAACTATGGTTCGGCAAAACAGTTCAAATCTGTGTAAAAGGAAGTGGAAATGGCACAGTTGCATCAACAAATACATTTTTATATTAGTTTTGCATTTGTTAACATTATTGGGCAACAGTCCAGAGATTTCAATTCCGTGTTTTAGCACCACTAAGTGGACATTTCTCTTTGAAACTGCAGCAAAACATGCAGTAAGACATGTTAAAAAAGTGTACAGAGGTACATATTTTTATGAGACCAGGTTGGATAATATGCACAGAAACCTAACTATGCAAGTGAATGTTCATGGTACAAACAACATGTATAATTGTGAAAACAAGACCAGAGCAACCTCATGTCATACCTTTTTGATTTCAGCAAGCTTCCTCTGGACAGAGTGGGTGAGTGAGTGAGTGAGTGAGTGAAGGTCAAGGGTCTAAGCATCAGGTCTAACTTTGTCCAGCACAACCTCTATTATCCCTCTCAGAAGTGATGCAAGCAGACCATCAATTACATAATGGGCTTATAAAATGCAAGAAGAAAGAGAAAACAGCGAGAGGGCTCGGTTCCATGCCACTGGACTCTTCACCTATGTCCTGCAACAGAACGCCTGGAATGTCCTGACATCTCTCATTCCGGGAGGTCGCCATAGGAACAACATGGTGTCAGTTCAACTGAGAGCAAACAGAGCGGTTATTGTTCCATTACTCAGCGGTTCGTTAACCCTCTACAAACACACAGACGCATATGCAAACAGTCAATTCCAACAATTTGTTTTTGTTTTGAGGCAATGGCTTGTGCGAGCAGCAGCTCCTTGTGGGATGCAGGTGATGACAGCAAGCAGATCGTATTCATCGTCGCATATCATAAACCAGCAGCTCGTGCAAAGCTCTTGCAAAAACTGGCAGCTTCGAGGAAGAGCATGACACATAAAACCATAAAATGATTATTACAAAATGATTAATTGTGAGCAGTGGTGTGGGTCTTTTCCCACAGCTGCCTTCGAAAACTAGATTTTGGATAATTGTCACAAATAACATCAAGAAAGCAATTTAGCCGTGATGTATGAGTCCTGCAGAAAGACAGGAGACAAAATGTGCATAGTTAAGAAATACCAGACACTGAATGAAAAAAATATGCCATCACATGAAACTAACCTCACTTTTCTGAGTCTCTTATTTTGCAGTTGCTAATGTAATGTAATGTAAAGTATTGTCCACAAGGATTTTAGTGTATATACTGTATAAAGTCAGATCCCCTCAAATTCAGCTTTAGTACATTCACTATAGACATGCACAAATAATTAGTTTGATACAGTATATTTGTTATTCTAATGGTCATTGTGTCTTTGTATCACAATACAACAGTTTTGTGAATAAAAAAATAACAGCATAAATTTGAATAATAGCTATTTCAAAGAGTCGCAGTCACTCTTGGTTACTGTTTTGTGCTATCAAAGGTCAATGCTTCAAATACACCCTGACATCATCTAGACTGGTGGTCCAGACCTGCGACAGCTTTCTAGAGTCCAGACCACATGGCTGCTGATTAGCAGAGAAATCAGTGACATCACTCTCCGTCTGGGCACCAAACTCATTTGTGTAAAAGACTGCGGTAACTGCTACCTAAGAAGATCAAGTACTCCTACAGTTGCTTGAAAAGCTTACGATAAATTTAACAAGTGCTGTTGTTTGGCTGCTCAGAATACCTTTGGGTGGCCTTGGCTTGAACACCAAGAAAAATTTATACTGAAATATACTAATCACTGGAAGTGAGTCACATAGGTTGATTTGTCTTTCATAAAATTCAACAGTATATCTATAAATATTTATGTGTATACATGTTTATAAATATGTATGTGTCACTGGTCCCTGAGGCCAACCAGACAACATAATATGTGAAAGAAAGAAATGGACAGTGAATATAGATGGTATTCAGCTATACTGCCTTAAAACAAAATTGTACATTTCTCTATCAGGATCTCTATGACAAGCAGCTTCTGGCAGAACCAAAAAATTTAATTTCCACAGAAACAGGCTTAACTGAATACTTTGTGCTCTATCATATGATGGTTGATTAATCCAGGTCTCAAGGAAGTCTTTAACTTAAGGGTAATAGAATGTTTAACTTAAGGGTTATTGAACTTAAGAGTCATTATTTTCCCACTAAATGACTTTCACAGACTGATAGTGTTTTATAAAGTGTCGTTCTATGAATATGCAGGAAATGCACACAAATGCAATTTTCTCAACATTTTTTAGACATATTACAGACGTTCACGTATTTAGTAATTTAAATTCTGTAACATAAAATAACAAAAACCAACCAAGTTCACCCACTGGCAGCAAGTGAAAAAAAAAATATTATGCCTTCAGTCTTACCAAGAAACATGTCATAAATCTCGTTGACAGCAGGTTTTCTCTCCACAATTTATAAGGCACCATGTGCATTCTTCCTGTGCTTAAAATAGAAAATGCATCAATCAGATGTAAAATTGTGTCAATCAAGTGATAACAACTAAGAATTGCTCAGCAATTGCTCTACAATTTTTTTTTGTGATACATATAAGATGCTTTTTAAAGACAAAAATGGCTTTATATGTGTCATGAGGTACAAATATTTAGATATTTTGACAGGATTCAAATCACAAAGAATCCATTTCTGAATAGTTTGTTATAGCCCAATGAAACTCATCTAGTTTATTCCAAATCCAGACACGTCTCCGATGTCCAGCCCTGCAGATCATAATCTACATACAAGATGAACCTGGAATAACATTAGTGTGACATCATCCTTCTAATCAATCTCCATGATGCCTTCAATGGCTGCCATCCAAACCAGGCCAGAAGTTACTGAACAGACATTAGCTATTCAGGGGTCTGCAGACTATTCACTGATAATGCTGCCTTGATGGCCAAAACACAGCTTGGCTACACAATGACCCACTGCCTGATATTAGTCGGAATATTTCTCAGTCAAACCGGTTTTACTCCCCCAATATAGCCTAAACACTTTCCCTAAACTCTATAGTTTGACCTGAGACCTGCTTCTCAGCACATACTCACATTCTGTGGACGAACAGAGAGATCACAGATGTGTTTAGAGGAGATATTATCTCCTGCGAGGCTTGTTTAGCTGAGGTGTGAAACTCACACTGGTCCCGTCTCAACTTCAGCAGGGCAGTGACCTCCACTGGCCACCCACCGGCACACAGAACAAATCGCGTTTGTCAGGACTTCATTCCTGGGATGGGACGAGGAAGTTAAGAGTCACTCTGTGCGGTCTGAGAACATCTATTTATGGCTTTTAACCTAAGCATGAAAACGACCAAGACTGATGCGGTGGTGTGATGTTTCAGAGCACATTCCCTAGATTCAGGAATGCACGGCAAAGGGGCCAAACGAATCCTAGTCACACTTGAAAGTGAATGAAAAATAAACAAATGTATAGTCAGTACACACCACAATAAACTAAATGTCAATTTGAGAACGCTTAAGTACTTTCAAAACACACTGAGGGTTATATAAGTTATTTGAAATAATTTGAAGTGGAAAAAGACAATTCAGATAAAATATTACAGCAAGTCTTTGTTAAAAATTTTGTTATTTTATATAAAAGGAATTAACAACAGGACTAATAATAATATTTCCCCCCCTTTTTTTGTTGACAGAAGACATAGTCATAAAGGTTTGAATTGACATGAAGATGAAAAACAATGTTGAATATTGTTTTCTTCTTATGTCTTTAAATTAATCTCTTACATAAACATGGACATCATGGTTTACAGCAAATCTTAAATTCAAAACGCTATACTATCAGTCATTCCCTGAATAGACAACCACAAACGAAAACACTGGTAATTGGGAAAGCCAGAAAGGTTCATGTCAAATACTTTTGCACCTTCAAAATAAGACTCTTACATAATATTTGTGTGAAAGAAAATGAAATATGTCACTCTCCATTATCATTAGCCATAATGGCTACAGACTGGAAGGTATTACACATAATTGCTAAACATATGCTACAGAATCCTACAAACACTGTGGCTGTGGCTCTGATTTAGTCTGAAGCTCAGACTGTTTTGTCATACCTTACAGACAGAAAAGCCACGAAGAATTTAATGGCACTGCCAAACAGCTCCTGCATGAGTTTATTCATCAGACGCAGATATGCAATACACCCCGAGATCTGACCATGACTTGATGAGATTTCCGTATTCACAAGGTGCCACTTCAAGATGTTTTTTAATAACCTCAATTTCAATTTTTTTTGAGAGAAGAAGGAAAAGCACACAGCTTTGGAACGACATGAGAGTGAATAAATTATGGGAAAAAGCCTTTACATCATCTGTGACCACAAGAACTGTATTCCTTTATGCGAGCATGTGCAGAGAAGCCCACACTCAATTTCAGTTTCCTCTTGTATGACCAATCTTAACTGCCTGAATTATTGTTTTCTGTCAAGTGATTGTGCAATGTTTTGGATTAAGGAATAATCTCAGTTAAATTGAAGACATAAAATCAACAATATAGTTTGAGTCCTGTCAGCTGACTGTGGACCTCACATGGTGGCTCACAGGAAATTAATGTGGATTGCAGCTCATTCGCTGTTAGTCTTCACTCCACAAGCATGAATGAAAGGACCAGTTTACAGTTATCACATAAGATTAGATCAATTCAACTATTATAAAGTGGTTTTATTCATAGTTGCCAGACAAAAGAACACATCTGACACACTGAAAAGGACAGTCATTAGATGCTAAAAAGGACACAATCCTAGCAAATCTACTTCCTCTATAAGGTGTTTGATAATCTAAATATTTTCTCTGATATCTGAGTACTAAATGTTGACTTTAGCCTAAAATGTTGCACTGGGAGATGACTGGGAAGGCATTCTTCAGGACGTTTTTGTGATTTATGCAGCAGCTGTAATAAACTAGGACATAGACATAATGGTTAGACGCACTGTATTTAAGTGGTACAATAGATCTAAATCCATAGATATACATTTCCCCTTCCTTTCTCATCAATCTTCAGGTCTTTAGACTTTTTTGCACTCCTATCGTAACGATAACCATACAATAGCGCTATAGTCATATATCAGGTATACGTTTGATGCAAAATGTATAAGGGTGTAATTTAACAGTATTTGACACTCACGCCTCAGGTCATTTTTCGCCAGACAGTAGCAAATGAGAAATTCTGAAAATATGACACCATGCAGAAATATCACACATACACAAACAAAATCAGAGGAAAAAAGACCTTTTATTCCTGTAAAAAAGTTCCCGCTTCCAGCTTTCATGAGCTTTGCTTTCTTAACATTTAAGGAGGAAACTACTTCAATCTTCATTAGCAAAATTTTTCAAAAATTCCCTAAGATTCCCTTAAGAACTAAGGGAAAATATTTTATTACTTTTCCACAATTTATTACATACTGTAAGATTAGATTGGGTTATATTAAATATTATCATAAAAATATTATTAAAACGAAATCCATCAGCTTGCAAGAGAAACTTATACAAGAAAGACGTGAGATATAAACTATATTAGCTGATTGATAGTTTGGTTCAGTTCCTACAAAATCTGCGTGCTTCCTTTTGGTGACAGCTTAAGCTTTTTAATCATTTGAAGGCTGTCACGGCACAGGAGATAAGAACGGCACGCGTGTGAAGCTCACAGGAGGCGGCGTGACAAGTTCAGGAAGCATGTCAGCTTGAGACTTATCAAAGTGAGTTAAGCAGTCTTGCCTGATCCAATATCTGCCACACCATTAACCAATGCACAAGCTCCCAGACACGACAGACAACTTCCTTTTTCCGTACTATTTCTTGTGTTATCTATTTTAGACCTAATTTGATCAGATCAGGAGTCATGTGTTGTTCACAGTGACCCGCTTTGAGTGCTCAGGTGTAAGAAAAACCTTTTCTATAGGTGAGTGTAAGGACATACGTGTGTTTATTCAGGACCTACGCCAAAACAGCACTCCTAGCAGAAAAAGGAAAAGGTGTGGGTAGAATAAGAAAACACTAATTTTCCGAGTGGATGTTGGACCTGTTTTTAAATAACACCAGCAGGAGCCTCATTTTTAAAGATGTGTACAAGCACCCAAAACCTGATGATAGTTTCCTTAATGCTCCTATGATTTAGAAGAATAAATAAGAGGCTGGAATGTTACAGCATTTTTGTCTGTCTGTATAAATATTTATGTGAATTCCTTCTAACACAAAAAGTTTCAAATAAAACTGGTCAGCTGATGCCTCAAAATGACCTGCACAGATACAGTAAAAATACAACCTACAGATAATAGGCTGTACACTACGGTTACAAAAGTTAGAGTAATTTTTTTTGAAGGAAATAATGAATCCATTTTTCATTTATCAATTCATTAGTTACACACTTGCGCATAAAGGCACAAAAAGTTTGCTTGCATGCT
Source organism: Enteromius mattozi (assembly GCA_032359235.1). Taxonomy (NCBI): domain Eukaryota; kingdom Metazoa; phylum Chordata; class Actinopteri; order Cypriniformes; family Cyprinidae; genus Enteromius; species Enteromius mattozi. The sequence goes on along the minus strand of JAUMHE010000030.1, from coordinate 1,449,358 downwards.
TTATGCCTTTGAAGATGAAGATTTGCTGCTTACTTTTAATACAGACTCAAATACATGGATCTAACTGTACGCGTGCTTTAGAAATCAGACCCTGGAGCATTAACAGATGCCCAAACCTTCTCCTGTGCTTGACAAGATAATTCACCACATCTTGCAATGAAAAAAAAAAACCTTTTTGGAAGATGAGAACGTGCTCATATTTAAATGCATTGCTTACCTAGTCTGTGACGCACTACTGCAATGCATTGACAGAGAAGAGGATTGGCCCTGTGTGTTTGATAGAGGTGAAGGCATGCGTTGACCTTGTTTAACTTCAGTGTTTCTAACAAACAGACGTGTTGAGGGTTTGTTGCTGGAGTAACGGAGCTGTGAGAACTGGCATGCTGAAGCTCTCGAGGTCTAGACAGCAAGAAGGAGCAAGATCAGAGAAACACAATACATCATGCCAAATTACTAACCGATCCACAGAACCAGAAAAATATAATGATATCTGATTTAGGTATGTTCTCAACAGACAATAATGATAATCATATTTAAATAATTAAATAAATATTAATAAATAAAAATTTATATATGATTAAACCCAAATAATCGCAATTAATTAAAAAGATGTAAATATCTTAGGTTAAATGTATCTTGTAATCTTATATTTTGTTTCAAGTTAATCTAAAAAATATTATTTAAAAACAAAACACTTGCAAGTGTTATTATTATTTATTCCCCTTCATTATATATATATTTTTTTATTTGAATCAGAACGCCTCTCTCCAGTCATAGGGAGGGAAAGAAGATGAGTTTATTGCTGAAGGGGGACTGAATGTTTAATCCAGTGCTGACAGTGTATCTCACTCTGGCCATTTTTGGCTGGTATCCCAGATGAAGGTCTTGGTGAGCTCTCAACTTCTGTCATGGAGTCACCAGGACAAAAACAGCGCCAGTTCGTCTGCACTCTCTGACTGAGCCTGACTACCCATCGTCTCAACCGTTCCCATGAGTATCAGACACACACTCTCTCACACACACACACACAGATGCCATGGTTTTTGAGAGAATGGACTGTTTTATCAATATTACAGAGATGATATTGCTTTGCTACAGGGCTGTACAAGTCTTATTAAACTATTAGAGACAGCTTACCAAAGGGCTAAAAGTGGTCAAGTCCTTTTAAATGAAATAAAAAGCATATATATCGCAAAGCTCAATTTACTGCATTAATTAGTGTGATATGTGTATTTCTTTCAGAAATCATTCTATGCTGATTTGCTGCTCAAGAAACATTTCTTATCAAAATTGAAAACAGTAGCACTGCTTAACATTTTTGTGAAAACTGTGACAAACGAAACATATTTACTGTCACTTTTTAAGCTCCATAACAATTATTACCATATAGATCTCCATTTTGTATATTAACAAACAGTAAAGTACGACATTATATCACACCACGTTCAAATTACAAGCATGTTCAAGTGTTTAAATGAAAAACATTCATAATAAAGATGTGAGCTTGTGTGCACCTTTTCCAGCTTATAAGGTCACTGGTTTTGGTGAGGAAGATACCAAAGGGAATCATTATATTGGTGGCTATTGAATTTGTTCCTTTTTATGAAAGGCCACTCGTACAGGGTAATAAAGCAGAGAGTCATTCCAGTCATCAGTTTGACACACGCCAGCAGAGTAAGATCAAGGAAAGGACATAAGGTGCAGAAAAGCACGGGACAACATCTGCACATACTGTATGAGTCAAGAGAACCAACAGGCCCAAACCATGAACTTGGCAAAATCCCTTAAACACCATGATTATTCTACACAAGATGTTCCATATTTTAGTGACACCTTCAGAAAGCTGCTCTTTTGCGGGCCTTCAACCAGCACTCTGGAAATGTGAAGGAAACGCCAAGGACATTTCAGCGATAAAATGGACCATTTTGCAGTTAAACCTCTAAGGAGAAACATACAAGCATGAGGTTTTCTGTTTGCGAGATCAGTTAAAATTGTAAAATAGTTTTTATGCCAAAGCAGGACAATATATTGGCTGCAGTTCAAACGTCTTTGGGTCAGTAAGATTTTTTCAATGTTTTTGAAAAAAAAAAAAAACTTATGCAGGACTGCTTTAATTAATCAGTAACACAGTAAAATTTAAATAATATTACAACTTAACTGCTTTCTATTTTAATATATTTAAAATGTAATATATTTCTAGCTACATTTTCTCACTCTAATAGGTGAATTTGGTGCTAAAAAAGCATTTCTTATTTTTATAAATGTTGAAAACTAGGATGTGACTCTGATGAAAAGAATGTTCAAAAAAACAGCCTTTTCTTTACTGTCACTTTTGATCAATTTAATGCATCCCCGCTGAATATATATATATGTTGAATTTGTTGAATTGCCAAATGCATGAAACCATGCAAAAGAAAAAAATAACAGTAAGTGAAGTTATTTGCAATGTTAGTATATTTGTCATCCCTTACAAGTCAATGTATATTGCAAAAAAAAAATTCCTTTAATGAAATATATTCAAATAAATGTATTGGCTTACAGCCACATGATTAATGGTGCCCAAAATAAAGACTGAGACCTCTGCATCCGGTTATGAGTTAACTGCTTAATCTGACATGGACATCTGCTAACAATAGGTCAGAAGCATGTGTTGCTCTTTCCAAGACGAGGTCCCTATACTAGGAAAAAGCACCTTTGTGTCACACTAAACAAAGCATTCACAAACTTTGCCTGTAATGATTTTAAAAAAGAAACACTTGTGGTTAGAGACCAAGCTAAGCATTGATGAACATGTAGAGACTTGAACAGTTCTATGCATGGAACAGTTCTGCATTTCAGATTCAATAAATATTATATACAAGGGGGGTAAAATTATGCACCAGATAGTATGGTACCTAATCTTTTACAATATAAACCTGAATGGTTTTCCCTTAGGCTAACTAACACTGTAGGATTTTTACTGCCAGGAACAAGGTCTTGTAAGGGAGTTTATATGCAGACCTCAGACTTTTAAAAATGGACTGGAAAAGCAGGTCAAGGATACGCTTAGCTGACCTGAAATGATCCTCCACAGGGGGTGAAATTGGTGAAATATTAATTTTGAGCTCTCTGATGTGACACTAGCTTGTGAATTGTAAGAAAACTGGTTGCTTATTGAACTAAGGCCTGAATATTTAATTTTGAAGTAAACTATAAATAAATCTGTGATGTTAAGTCACCCCACTGCATCTTATAGTCATCAATGAGCAAAAATGAAAACAATATGATGCTTATGATGGGCTGTATTGGGTATGAGATGGGACATGTCTCAGCCAGGTCACAAAAGATAGCCCTAAGCTGCTAAGATGTCAGACAAAACCTAGCTCAAGAGAAGTTTTACATTGTCAACACACAATGTCTCCTATTAAGCCCAACATATACATTACATCAATCATTTATTACATAAAACATAAAAAGTATTCAAATTTAGACATATTTTCCATCAACAAGAGCAAAGGTAGCATTTGTCTTTCATATAGTACAGTCAGTGGTTTTTCTGGGCAGTGAATATAGAGTTAAATGGTCCAGCAAGGAGTGGTTTAGAGGGCAGGTCAGACAGAAACAGACAGGTATGGCAATAACGTTTAACAAAAACATATGGCTGCTATTACATGAAGTGCACTGCTGAGTACAACACAGACAGGTGGCAGCTTCAACCATGTGAATTTGCAATTAGCGGTACGAAGTGCTGAGTTCAAAGGCTACCGTCTGGAAAGGTGTGGGATTCTGTGGAAATAAGGAACAGTCTGTGGTAAAATGCTTCTGGTAGTTGAAAACTACAACCGCTGTGCTTCCGACCACCCAAACTCTATAAAGGAACCATATAGTGAATTTACAGTAGGGCTACAGTATGTATGACTATATTATGATGTACAATATGAAATAATATTGACAGTTTTTACTAAAATATCTTACATTTTTTCAGAACAAAGCTTTAACAGATTTGGAACAACATGTGGGTAAGTGATTAATGGCAAAATTTTCATTTTGGGGAGCATGCTTTTCAGGAAAAATTATGAACAGGATAATTTGTGTAAATTTAAATATGTTATATCTAGGGTTGCAAAAGGCTGGAAATTTTGCAGTAAATTTCCAGAAACCTTTCAAGGATACCTGGAATAAAATCTGATAAAAATCAGGGAAAGTGATACACCTTTGTGAATCCCTAGTTATATACAGTGGGTACGGAAAGTATTCAGACCCCCTTAAATTTTTCACTCTTAGTTATATTGCAGCCATTTGCTAAAATGATTTAAGTTCTTTTTTTTTCCTCATTAATGTACAAACAGCACCCCATATTGACAGAAAAACACAGAATTGTTGACATTTTTGCAGATT
>JAUMHE010000030.1:1411775-1444881 GCA_032359235.1 Enteromius mattozi | reverse complement strand
TTATCAGGTGTTCTCCAAACTCTTCAGGCATTACAGGAGAAAACTCAGAGCTGTTATCTTGGGAAAAGGACATAGCATTAATTGGGTGCCAACAATTGTGGCCAAAATGTATTGGAGAAAAACATTTATTTCATCATGAGTTTTTCTCCCCATTTTCAATTGTTTTACTTCAAGGATAGGTTAGAATTTTGTGAATTTTTTGAATGAAAGATCAAAAGGATAAAAAATGCAGATTTATTTTCACAGGCACCTTTGCTCAGATTTACCAAGGGTGCCAATATTAGTGGAGGGCACTGTAAGTCAACCACTCTATATTACCACTGAGCTACATCACTGACTTAAACACTCAGAAATACATCCCTCAGTCCACAAGCACACACAAGAACACACAAGAAGCACACACACACACCTACATACTCCCATTGCCCTATGGGCTTTGTGGAAGTTCAAATAAATAGTAAAATACAACACACACACACATGCCCACACACAGAAAGAGCCGCACTGGTTGTAATTCTGTTCCTCCCACTGCTGGTTGGTGTTGAGAGAGGAGGTTACAGAAGTTTGCACAGATGGTATAGTGCTTATCTGCTAAAGAGATGAACAACAGCGGTATGGAAGGAGCGTTCATGGCCCCTCTTCACATCCAGCTGACTCCAGAGAAAGTTTCTATGTGAGTTAATGTGAAAATGTGACAGAGCGAGGTTATTATACAACGTGCTACATATTCCCCAAGGATAATTTTTTTTTTTAAATAAAACATCTGATGGACCTGGCATAAACGGCCAATTATTACAATTAAAACACTCAATTTCCTGACACGGATAATGCCTGTTCACATCAGCATTGTGATCGTCAGACTTCAGATTATGCAACTACAGAGGATAAGCACCTCCGTGACTGCAGGATTACGTAAGAGAGGCTGCTTCAATCATCAGAAACCATCTGAACAGCAAAACTGATCCAGTACATGTTAAATATTGTCTTTGCTATAGCAATTTATGTCTTTCCTAATTTTAAATGACTTGTTCAACAGCACACACTTGCGTGGGTGGGCGTTTGACCTAGAGCTGACTTTGTATCGTGGGCGTGTGTAAGCATAGTGCATTGGCACGAGTGTGGCATCTCACCAGTTTCAGACTGAAGAAGAGCACTAGCAGTGTGACACAGGTGAACATGCTCAGTCCCAGCAGCAGAATGAAAGGCTGGTATTGGCTAATGCCAGAAAATTTCCTGTACAGTTCTTCCTGTTTCAAATTCTGCTCGTTCAGCAAGTACTTCCCTTTAGCTGGCATTCTGACCAACGGCAGTGCGGCCACTGAATAATACTGGCCAATCAGAGCAGAGCAATCAGATGGCACAGGAATACACCACCACCCATCCAGCAGAGTGTGGCTATGCTGAAATCCCCATAGAAACCACGTAAGAGTGTGTGGGAGATCATTCCAGTGCAGAACACTTCTGCTCTCCCCTCCAGAGCACCATTCTGTGCCTGTCCTTTATGATCTTTCTTCTTTCTGTATTCGGTCCTTCAGCACTTTTCGTCCTCACTCTGGTGCCTCCTGGTCCTGTTGGAGAGGGCTTTAGGATACCACGACGTGAGTATGTTAGATGAGAGGAAATGCAATGCACTTACAGATTTTTCCACAGTCCAAAAATTCCTGTCACACACAAAAAAAAGAGAGTTATTTATTAAATATGCTACAATGATTAGACTATTGCAACACCTCTATAGTCATTGTGACCCACTGAAGAACCAATAACTAAAACCAGGGACTTTTTTTACTTAGAAACTAACTCTGTTTGATTCAAAACCTGTTGAATCATGCAAATTTAGAGAGCGTATTTTCAGGTCAACTCCTTAGATCTCTATAAACACTGCTCTGTTCAGTCATTCCCACACTGGAAGCTCTTTGTGTCTGTAAAAAGGCTTTTGGGTAGAGTTCAACATTTGTGTGGATTCGGTCCTCTCTTCATTACAGAGCCTAATGCTCATGGCTGCTGTCCATGGCATCTTCAGCCAAACCTCAGCTACAACTCACACTGAGAGGAGCAGAGCTCTCAGAGTGGACACTGAACACAGAGTATATGAACTCGGCCTTGCTGGACACATCGAGACCTCGGTGCAGAGAGTGGTTAACAGCCTTACTGTGACCACTGTTGATGTAGTCACACTGCAAACATGCAGACTGTACAGGAAAGAAAAACAGTTTAAAAAGTTGGGGTCTGTTACGATTTTGAAAGAAATTAATACTTCTATTTAGCAAGGATGCATTAAATTAAACAAAAGTTACAGTAAAAACATCTGACCTGTAGCGTTGTAAAAGTTTTCTATTTCAAACGAATGCTGTTATTTTGAACTTTATATTCATCAAAGAATCCTGAAAATCTGGAATTCATTTTGGTTTCCACAAGAATATTAAGCAGCAACATTGGTGAGCTTCAAATAAGCATAATAGAATGATTTCTGAAGGATCATGTGGCATTTAAAACTGGACTCTGGAGTAATGGCTGCTGAAAAGTCAGCTGTTTGTAATATTACTCCACTATATTAAAGTTTTAAAGGGGTCATGAACTGCCTCTGTTTTTTATTTTTTTACTATTCTCTGAGGTCAACTTTTATTGTTATCAAGATTTTTATATCAAAAAACATAATTTAGAAGTATCCTATCCTGTTTTTGACCCCTCCGGTCTGTTTAAATAGGCTTGGCGGATTGCAGACTCAGAAGTAAATGCCTACTGCTATGATTGGCTAATAGTTTGCATGTTTGACAGCCTACGTTCCTCACAGATGGATGCTACAGTGATTTAGATTTAAAATGCATAAATACTCATATCAAACAATCTGTAGTAACAGGCAAAGAAATAGTGATAACGTAATAAAAACGATTAAACACCCTTGTGTGTAACGATATTACTGTCCGCTCCAATGAACACTACATGTGTAAATCAGTGGGCGGAGCTAAACAGGCAGCAATGTAGAAGCAGCCGTTAATCTTCCTCTGTAGATGCGGTGTTAATATATACACTGTGTTTAGACTAACAATAAAGTTTTGATTTCTGAAACTTACAAGATATTTTTATAGTACGATGACCTCTTATATGTTATGACCACTGCATTTTTGGTCAAATAAATGCAGCCCTGGTAAACATACTATAAGAAAACAAATGTAGATAATTTACCTCCTTTTTTTCACAAGTTGATCAGTTCATCATCATTATCGCCATCATGACCTATTCCTGATCTAAATGTGCCAGAAAACTATCTGCCTTAGTACAACCACATTCCCAGGTGGTGGAAGTGGTCCACAGAGGAAAAGAGCAGAAGAGTCTCTGTAAATAACCTCTGTCCAAAGGTCATGATTTCTCAATGCAGGTTATTAATGTTTGAGGAGAGCAACCAGATGATCATGGAAGCGTGAGCAACAGCTTTATAACTGAATGCACACACAAACACCTTCAAACACAACGATGAGTAACCATCCTGAGTATTCAAGTGATGCTAAACCTAGCTATGCTGACGCATTACTGACAACATGACTTGAATTCAAAAGCAAATATTATATTGCAACATTTTTGTCTGTGTTTCCATTTCCTGTAAATTCATTGGATTACTAGATAAGTATTAGAAATATCCTCTAATACTATTACAAAAGCTTAATGCTAAAGGACGCGATTTAAGGTGAAAGACACAGAAAGCGAAGGACCGCAAACAACAACAAGGAGAGACATAACAAGCTCCAAAGCTTCACTGAAGTGCCTCTGAAAAGAAGCACAAAAAAAACAGCAGAGAGAAAGAGAGAGAGAGACTGAAAGAGAGAGGGTGAGTGATAGAGAACTAGGATGCTCCACGATTTTCTCTTTGTTGAGGGTCATTAAAGACTGAATGACAGCACCGTGTCACTCTCTCACTCTCACAGACAAATGCACCCAAGCCAACAAGCAGCCTTTATATTCCTAAACTAAAGTTACCATGGCAAAGGAACAATCCAACAGGGCAATAACAGAAAGAAAGAAAGAGTAAAGGCTGGGAGGGAAAGAAAGAATGAGAGTGAATGGTCTCTCCATGCGGAAACAGGGAGGGTCAAATAGTCCTGGCTGCTGCTGTAGTTCCTGGATGTGCATGGCAGAAAAGTGGAGAAGCTCTGAACCTACACAATGATCTGACGCTTAACATGACACAAGCACAGCACCATAATCAGGCCGCCTCCTCAGGGTCAAACTTTATGCAGTTGCAGATAAACAGTACACTAGACTGCACTGCAGCACAGACAAGACTGCCAGACATCACTGATGCTCCACACTATTAACAATAGAGGAATTAATTTTTCAAGGAAGCAATAATATTCACCAATCCATGATGAATATTATACATTTTGTACAAGTTCATTTTGTCATACATAGATTCAAATGAATTAAAATACATGCAAAAGAAAAATAAATGCAAGAGAAATGTTTATATTGTTACTTAAATGTGGCATTATTAGCATAGAGTATACTGAAAATCACTTTTGTTTACTATTGTCCTAATTCTGTTTTAAGCCCACTTTACACCAAATATGATAACGATAAATATAATGATAAAGACATAGTTCTAAAAATATTTCTAAGTGTTAAAGAAAAGCACCGTCCACACCACAACTACAACGATAAAGGCACAGAGAAACAATATCGTTGGAATCATTCTCAGAACATTTTTTTCCAGGTGATGAACGACACAAACATTGACAACCAATCAGAATCAACCCTGCTATCACATGCTGGAGAATCTAAAGTGGCAGACGAGCTTGAGCTTAGAATAAACAGACAATATCGTTCACTGGTGTAGACATAAATATAGTTATTGCAATCATTATCTTTTTAGTTATCGTGCTAGGTGTAAACGGCCCTTTATACTGTAAAGCTGCTTCAACACAATCTGTAATTGTATAAAGCGCAATGCAAATAAAGGTGACTTGACTTAAACTTTTGTATCCAGAGTTGTAAGGCAAAAACCAACATAATTCTGCGTTCTCTTACTTGTCATCATACTCCCTTCTCATGTTGTTCCATTGACATTCTCCTTTTCTGTAACATTAAAAAGATTTTCTGAAAAAAAAAAAAAATATTGTCTTTATAACAGAACTCAGTGGGCTTAAATGTTGTTAAGACTTTCAAAATATCTTATTTTGAGTCCCACAAGAAGAAAGTCAGTCATAGCAATGTTAGGAACAATATGAGGGTGAGTAAACAGTTACCAAAAATATTTCAATTAATATTATTTCCCATTTTCTCATTCTAAAACATCATAAAACATGAAGTGCCCCTATCTTACACTCATCTTTCTTCTGCACTTCTGTGGAAAAACGTGATGGAGGAAAGAGAAGATGGAAGTGCATGTGTGTCCAAATCTCAGAAATCTAAATGTGAATTTTCAAGAGCTGCATGTGATGTGATAGCTGGTATTATCATTGGTCAAACCCAGGACAGTGGCCTTTTAACGCATAAAAGCCCCATTCTCTGCTTTAATCCAGCAAAAACTATTAGAAAATGAGCCATTTACACTCGTTATCTTCTCTGCTTTTCATCTCCCTTTTGTTTTCCATTCCATCCTCTAGAGCTGCAAAAGTCATTGAATTGTTTATGTATTATAGGCTAATCATTAGGGTTGTAATATAAATGTGATATGATTTTATTCTTTCATCTGTGAAATTTAATGCAGAGACCAAAGACTGCACGTGATTATGCGTGCATTAATGACATCATACACTTAAAATAAGCAAGCAAGCAAGACAAGCTTCCTGTTTAAATTTCAATTGATTCTTTAAAATGCAATGCCACTTAAATGAAAGAAGTGATAGCTTTGAATAACTGGAGTGATGTTTACCCAGTAAGAGATACATACATACTGCATGTGTCATGAATTTACACACAAACACATACAAATGTTTCATATTAAAAAAATAAATAAAAACCTCTGTTTTCTACTGAAATATATTTTCGAAATCTAATTTACTCCTGTGATGCCAAAGTTGAATTTTGTACATGTGCATAAACAGTAGAGTCATCAAACTAGATCACTCTTATTATAGTAATCAATAAGGCTACCTACACAGCACTACTACAATCTGAACAGTAGTTTCATTGTGAGAAATCATACACTGTATCTACCGTGTCTAATATTTGCTGCATATTATTTAGGTTATATCCTCATAGATTATTATCTGCCATGTTTACACATGATAACTGATTTAGCAGCCAGACACCTCCCTCAGGATTTTATGTTTACAATTGCAGTCTGTCAGCTATTTTCATAGCTGTGCAACTATTGACCTTTATCTTTTACTACCTGCTAAAGTAATTATTTCATATATTTTTAAGTAAATATCTGCCAAGAACAACAATATAAATGTAGGTCAGACTTCGCAAACAAGTGACTAAAAATGAGGACAATACGATATAGCATATAATATAATAATACATTATAATAATAAAAGTACTGTTATATTGAGAAAAGTGAATCCTTAAACACAAACTATTGTGTGTTTGTGTGACAGGTACTACTTCCACTCAAAGTGAATAAATCCCCCATGTGAGGGATATTGAATTAGCACTGATGAGGAAGACTAGGACAAGACTAGGGGCTGATTAGATTAAGTCAGATGCTATCCGAGGCTGGTTCGGCTAATCAGTGGTGCTGTTTGCCGTGTACACAGGAAGTGGAGACTGTCAAAGGCACATGCCCGACTTGGACAGAGTAGATGAATTCTGTCTTAATCTGGTGTTGAAATTCCTCGTCTTACAGTATGAACGTCCAGTCTTCTGCTACAATGAAGGGCTGAATGAAATTAACTTTGTATGGTACATCAATATATTTTCAAATGAGACTGAGGATGAAAGAATACTGTCAACATCAATTAAGGGTGTGACGAGACATTTATCCCACGAGACGAGACGAGACACTGGGTTCACGAGACGAGACGAGATGAGACAAAAATTTTTGACTTATTTTTTTAAATAAATCCTCAGGAAAAAAAATTATTTTATTCAACAAAATGCATTTTAATGCATTACATGCAGTAATAAACAACATGTGAACACTGCAAAATATTTTGCCACAAACTGACAGGCAAGCAATTAACAATAAATAACAAAAAATGTCAGCTTAAAGGCCAAAGTATATTTCAGCCATCTGCTTTACGTCATTTTCGTCATCAGGAGGACAGGCAATTTTTTGAGACCGCACGGACTGTCCGCGTACAACAGTGTATGTGCGAGAAGAATGCTGAAAGAGTGCAAGTCAATTGGAGGCATTGCGCATGTATCGAGCTCGTCCGTCCGCACTCATTCGCGATTGAGTATACTTTGAAAGTTGTGTGGACGCGGCCTTAAGTCTGCCTACACTGGATGCGATAAAGCGACCATTGAAAACCATTTGGAATTTGTGTCAGCACGTCATAAATAGGACGTGGCAGCAGTTTCCCATCGGAGATTTGTTGCGCCGCATCATAACACTATAGCAAGGATATTGCCAAGTTCACATTGCATCTCGCGAGATCTTGTGCCACGAGATCTCGTCACACCCCTAACATCAATATATTTTGATGTTGCAAACATCAGAAAATAATAGATAACACAAAGTGAGCTGCTGTGTGAACATTTCATGATTCAAGCTGTCCTAAACATGAAACTAAAGATGGAAATATTTTATGCACCTCACAATCCAACTGATTTCATTTCAGGGTATCACAATCCTATTCTACAACGATTCTTGATCTGACTGTTTTCTTCTAAAGCTGCAGTCCGTAATTTTTTTATTTATTTTTTTTAATGACTCAAAATCAATATTTGAGCAAATACATAACCAATCCCCTTACTTTAGCCTGATTCACAATGGTAAGCTTATAATAATCAACAATGCTTTTTATGTATTGCTTTTTTCATCAGTCGGTCAGAACAAAAGTGTCAGACTTGTTACTTGTTCAGATGACAATATCTGGTAAAAATATTTATATTTGGGTCATACTTCCAAGACGTATAGCAGAATCTGGTATTCTGAAGTACAGTGTCCTTACAAGTGCTGTGACTGACAGCCACACTTACTCCTTAAAACATTACATTCATCTGCGCTGAGGAGCCGTGACGGTGCAAAACCCACGCAAGGAAGATAAATCTGAAAATAACTGCAATTCCAGCTTTCAAACAGAGATGGCGACAAAGAGGCAAAACTTACAGACTGCAGCTTTAAATATTTACTTTAAATTTATTAATGCATAATATGTTACGAATGAACTAATTGCATGCACTAGTTAATTTTCAGGTGAACTAAAACAATCATTTGACTTACTAAAAAAGTAAATTTTTGGAATAAATTGACTAAAATCATAATGGGTATGATTGTATTTACTGTTCAACAACACAAAAAAATAAAAAAAAGAAGTCATCCAGTATAGATTTTGCTATGCCAAGTCTAAACTGAGGTCAATATCCCTCCTGACTTGCAGGTCTGATCTGCAATCAAAGTGAATGTCTGGTATGGGTTTTTTAACCAGACGGTCAGCTAGTTATTAAATTCAAACATTCACACAATTTTTTCAACCTAAAATGTGAATGTTTACACAGTGTGTTCAATAAAGACATGAAAATGTACCATTGTTTATGTGTTATTTGTTTCAGCAGACTCTGTTTGTCCATAACATCGCAAATGCCAAGCAATATTCAGCTTATGATGGTACTAACTCCCATAAATGCACTGGCCTGACACATAAACATTATAAAAACATAAACTCTCTGTGAAATATGTAGAGCGTATTCTGGAAAGTAGCGCTGTACTGCAGGTTCCTTTATTACTGTTTACACGATAACAAAAGTGCGTCACATGAACCACACGATGAGCAGTGGGGCCGACATAATTTTATGGTGACTTTACAGAATGTAGACTCATTTTTGTCAAGAGATCAACTCTGCCTCATCTGTCTCTGCATTCTCTCTCTCTCTCTCACAGATGAGGTGTGGTTAATGGCTCCCTGCAGACAGAAACAGTCTCTATGAAGGAAACATATTCCAGCATCACTCTCATAAAGAGACATCAATGTTATCCTTTGGAAACGCAGACAATAGCAACCCTGCTGATCGAGGGCAAGGTCAAGCTACAAAGAAATCCTGGTAGTGTTGATGTGGGTGGAGATGTAGTGTGTTCGAGTATGCATTTTAAAATTACTGCACCCTTCCTTTCAACTACAGTATGATGAAGACGCCACAATATTGGCAAATGTTCAAAAAAAGCAACATGGAAAAATATAGATATTTTTGATGAAATCAGAGAGGCATCTGACGCCCATAGAAAGCAACACAACTAGCAATGATCCAGAAACGCAGTAAAAACACCGGTAAAACAGTCCATGTGACATCAGTGGATCAACTTCAGTTTTGCGATGATAGGAGAATACTTTTTTGCGCAAAGAAAACAAAAATAGCATATCATCAGCATACCTTTCTTCTCCCCTGACTTACATCTTCCGCTGTTTTAGAGAGCATGACTACATAAGCATACGCTTTCCTCTAAGCGTAAACAACCGCAGATTACATACACACGCGTGCTTTCCCCCGGATGAAAAGAAGGCTGATTATGTCAAATATGTTAAAGCATGCATATGCGCCACGTTGTGATACTCACAAAAATGGCGGAAGACGTAAGTCGCGGGAGAAGAAAGGTATGCTGATGGTATGCTATTTTTGTTTTCTTTGCGCAAAAAAGTATTATCCTATCATCGCAAAACTGAAGTTGATCCACTGATATCTGGATGGACTGTTTTACCAGTGTTTTTATGTTCTATGTTTCTGGATCTGGGATAATTTCGGTTGTATTGCTGTCTATGGAGGGTCAGACGGCTCTTTGATATCATCAAAAATATCTTCATCCTGTGCTCATCTTCGATACACAAATTAAGGTCTTATGGGTTCGGAACGACATGAGGGTGAGTAATTTTAATTTTTGGGTGAACTAACCCTTTAAGCCTATATTTTTAAGGACTTTTAAGATGTTTTGCCTTTGCACATAGAAAAGCAAATTAGTCCCAGATTCTTTTAAACTTGAATTTCCACCTAATCCATGTCCAGCGGTACATCCAACAAAACAGTACTGGTCTCAATAAAGCTCTAATTTTCAATGATTAATATGCCTGACTGCATTTCCTAGTAGCACACATAAATTAGTAAAAATGTTTGATTTTGCAGTAGGTGGCACGTAGTCGATTTCAGCATATTGCCTTATCAGGATGGAGTGTTATAACTCTCACATTAAATGTTGCCAATCTGTTCGCAGCATCACATTTCATCCCACGAGTTAAATTAGTTTTGCAATACAGACACAGTCGGGCAGTCATAAACACCATAACCATAGAAACATACGAAATTGAACATAAAAGGGAAACAGATTGTAACAATTATAATGACCTCATATGGATCCACCCTGAACAGCTTCCTAAAGCATCTCTGTCCATTCTATGGTAGGATTCACACCAATCTGCTCTTACCCAGATTGATCCTGTGCCACACAGCATATATCAAAATATAGCAATATAGCATATAGCAAAATATTATATTGATAAATGTTATATATTATTTATTTGTGCTGCTCATTTCCCTTATGTCTACATGTACACTATCAGAAAAAGGTGCAAAAGCTAAAATCATTTATATTGTAACTTATATACATATAAATGGTGAATGTATCCTTTTTTCATGATGTGAATTATGTTATAATGCCAACATTTTCTTCTATCATTTAAAACTATAGACTTTTGCATTTTTTTATTCACACAAATCATACAGCATTTTAATAATACACAAGTTGCCAAGTTGTGACATTGAAAGGGCTGTGTCAATGTAAAATATGGTGGAAACACTGTCAATATCATATAATCTAATCTCTATAGAGATCACGGAGCTAGTCTGTTGCAAATGGCGTTAATCTCTGAAGTTCACGGTTTGCTTTACATTTAGTTGTGATACCATTTATAAATAAACGAAAGAAATTATTTATATATTATATATATATATATATATATATATTATCATTTTGAATTCAGAATATGTTCAGAATATAATTATTTTGTTTGACTACTTCCATGTTATGTCTCCGACTTTGAATGCATGACATGTTGTAATAATTAACGCATGCACAACGAATGCCTGGAGGAACATGTTTCCCAGGTACACTTGAAAGGCACCATTATGACAGGCTGCTGAGTATCTGCACACCCAACCAGACCAGACTAGTAAATTACAAATAAACATTCACACTCTCTGCAGAATATCATTAGCTAGGGCGATATGATGTGTATTTCAGGTAAGTGTTGCACAGGAGGGCATTATTATCCTCCATCTGAGGTTAGAGTCAGTGCACCCAACCATTCCACACCTCCAATATCTGATTACTGTGCGTGTAATTATATGTGATGTAACTACCGGCGATCTGGTCTTTCTCTTTCATTAGGAGCCACCATCAGGACTAAATGGCTGACTCATCTCACTGTCTGCCTTTCTGCATGCGTGTTGATTTTCATTTCTGCCTCCTAAGTATCCACAGATAGCTTCTCTAGGTCTGAGCCTAATCTTTTTCTTTGCTAACTGGATTCCTACTACTAGCATGTGCAAAAATATTTTTTTTCAAAATCAAATAGTCAGTGGGTTGCCTGAATGACTAGTCAATTAATGTAATTTAGTTTGTTTAAAATACATCTGTCAAATTCAGGAGTCTCAAGACTAATTTTTAAAAGTTGGACACTTTTTAACTTAAAACACTTTTAAAAACAGGCACACAATGCCAACGGCATGCATGTTGTAGTGACTGAAAATAGTTACTGCATAATATATTTTTGAAAATCACGATACATCTTTTTCAGGATGAATAGAAAGTACAATGTTCAAGTTCAAAGTTCAAAGAACGTCATTTGTTTGACATATAAACCTTCATCAGAAATGTCTTTACTGTCATTTTATCAATTAAACGCATCCTGGCTGTTGGTCAGCTAACCCATTAGTTTACCATTGTGACTTTTCCCTACTTAATCTTGACTGTTCAGTAGAAAGAAGCATGAACTCAAGTCTGTTCAGCATGAAGCTCATTCCCTGTCTTACTCCATGCATCAACCGTTTTCATTCTCTTCTTTTCCTCTTTCAGGCAATGAAAGCAGCCGTTGTGTCAGAAAGCGGTGCCCCGGTGTTGGATTACACTGTTTTAACTAAGTGTGCATGTGTGTGTGCACAGAATCAACAGTGTTTTTGCAGGTGTGTGCACCTCTGTGGAGCTATGCAAGAACATTCAAGCAAAAAGTGTGTTTCCCCGGGACGATATCGTGATTCACTTCCTTCTTCTGTGGTGGATATACAGTATACTGGAACCCACACAAAAACCAGATTATAACCAGGAATAAGTAGTTTATTCACTGCTGTATAGGTTTAGCTAATGATGTGTGTGTGTGTGTGTGTGTGTGTGAGAGAAAGAGAGTGAGAGAGAGATAGAAAGCTGAAAGTTGATTATTAGCTAAATGGAAACAGCTATCTTGTGCATTAATCACCTCCTTTAACACAGGTCACTCTTTAATTCCCACACACAGATATATGCACTAATACATTGTACCACATGATCACAAACTAAAAAGTAAATTTCGTCCCTTAAGGGTGAAGAACGTTTAATGACAATTGCTGTAAAACTGCAGAGAAGTGATAGCATGACATCATCTCCAAGCACACGTTACAAAAAACTCTGATCGCACGCTTTCGCAAAGAAACATACTTCAACGTGTTAACCGTTAGCCACACATACGCATGCTAAGTGATGATGTGAAAGACGAGGCATCAACATAGAGCTGATTTTTGTATTGTTGTGCTGATGAAGGTGGTCGGAATGAGTGGGCACTAGAATAATAAGTCGATGAAATACACATCACGTGCAAACGCAGAAGACAGAATCCACCATTTTCTGAGCTGAGAAACTCTCATCAAGGACAACCTTAGATGTCTACTCAATCTAACCACACACCAACCCATTTCCTTAGCAACCGTGACTCATTTCCCTAACTACAGGGCTGAAGGCAATGCAGTACTGGCGGCGGAGCAGTGAGGTACATCGCTTCGAACAACAATGAACCTTTTCTGAGAGATTTCAGTGGTGAAGGACTGTCGTTTTTCTTGAGCTCTGCAATTCACTTGTCACAGTACAAAGATAAGTGTGTCTCAGACGCGTCATGTGACAAAAGACCGGAGCACCTGGACTCCTACAGAGCACAAACACACAGACTGTATCACTTCTTCTGGCCTTCAGGTGCGTTCAAACATAAATAGGCTCCCCACTGTTCAAGAAACCTTCTTCTAAATAGAAAAACATACGACAAACCTGAAAAAGGATGATTTAAAGGGATTATTTAATCAAAATTGAAAACTGAACCTTGGAATATACTAAGTTATATAAGAATTAAAGCAAGGCTGTGATAGAGACTATACAATGGTACGTACTGTTTAAAGGTACTAGATCTTATCATTTTCAAAACAGTTTTATAGGGTTTTTGTCAACTGAATGGTTTTTGAAAGATGCTTTGTCGTCCCAACAATCTATAGGTTTATAAACAACAGCACAATCCACTGAACGCACTGTACTTCTACCCCTCACAGCCTCATTTTCCTTCCTGTCAAACAGTAAATATGGCACTAAACCATTTGTGAGACCCATTTAGCATATATTTAATTATTAAAGCAACCTCAAGTCGTTCCCAAAAGTAGCCTATCTAATTTTCTTTTGTGGAGCACAAGAGACAATATTTAAAGAAAGTTTTAATCATTTGTCCATACAATGCAAGTCAATAGGGTCCAAAACAAGAAGTCGATAAATGATGAAACTATTTTTTTTTTGAATGAATGAACAAAAATCTCCTTACTTTAATAAAAATGTCAAAAAATAAATTGCGGATGCAGTCTCTTCATAACCTACACCATTCAGTAAAGAGAATCCCATATCAAAACCCATCCACAAAAACGGTTACAAATACACCCAAATCTGTCAACCCCAATAATACATATGCACAATAACAAATGTAAAACAACGCAAAAGCATGCAAAAATTGGTGTTCAACACGGGCTAAGAAAAAACGGTACCGATAAAAAAACACCACGGCGGCGACACACCCTCCATACAATGCTTCACATAAGCACCTGAAATACCTTTCAACGGCAAATGATCTTCAGAAAGAGCTTCAAGTGTCACATCCACTTTTAGGACAAAGAGACGAGAGCGTCAAAAGGGTCAAGAGCGGGAGAACTTCCATACAGTCCACACTGCACAGGGATAACGTCCACACCTCTGCGTCTCAGAAAGAGAGCGCATGTGAAGCAGAGACAGTGAAAAAAATGAGAAGACAAGGCTAGACAAAACATTACATCAGTGCTACGAGCAAACACACACCGCCAAAGAATGTTCAGAATGCATGTGACACACAGATACCGCTGCTCCACTATATGTTATAATCATAATATTTTTGACATTATCATCTACTGTTTGTTTATATGCAAGCCTTTGTGCCTGTGGGAGAAAGAGAGGGTTTTTAGGGGTTTGCGGGAGGGGATGGGCAGAGGATATGCATCAATTAAACAGACCGGTGCGGTCCAGTAGATGAGGGTAAAGAGGGAGGGAAGAAAAACAAAACGAGAGAATAAGAGAGGGATTACAGGAAAGACACCATAACAAAAACAACAGATATGCTTTTTTCTATCAGCTCAAGTGTGCTTTATATGAGAGGATCAGATGGTAAGACGTGGCAAATTAAATCACCTCTTCATCTCTCACAGGCCGAAGATCTGACATGACCTTGTATGATCTCAAAACCTGATGAACTCTTTGAAGTATTCGGCTTCATATTAAAGTCTCTTACAGAGTGTATCATGACCTCAGATGTGGATTTTCAAGAGGACAGTATTACATAAATGCCATAGACATTTTACGTGGTAAACTGCTACAGAGATTTTCAGGCTTCTAGGAAAAAAAAACTGCACTAACATGTGTCCATTACATTAGAGAAAACAGAGTATAGTATGCAACACATTTTTCCTACTCTCTTCTAGAGAAGGCTTACCAAAACATCAATTCCACAATGGCACATCTGTTTTGGTAAATAGCTCAGCACAATTGTTTGAAGTGCAGATGAACAAATGGGAGATTAGTCCATGATTCAACCCTTTCTCTCCTGTCCAGTATTATTGGAATCCAGTCCTCTTTGTTCGTCAAACATTTCTGAAGGTTATCCTAAAATGCACGGAAGACATCAAAACAACACACAAATAAAATACCATTCAAAAGTTTAGGATCAGTAAGATTTTTTTCTTTTTTAAAAAAAATAAATACATTTTATTCAGCAAGGATAAATTGTATCCTAAATTATATCCTAAATATAAATTGTAACAGCAAGGACAAATGTATCAAAAGTGAGAGTAACGACATACATTGTTGAAAAGAAAAAAACTATTTCAAATAAATTCTTTTTTCATCTCAAAGAATCATCCAAAAAAAAAAAATATTTTGTAAGCACTAATTTTGTTTTGCCACCACAGGAAAAAAACTGCATTTTAAAATATATTCAAACAGCAAATTGTCAAAAAAAAAAAAATCACTACATTAATTTTTTAATCAAATAAATGCAGCTTTGGTGAACAAGAGACTTTCAAAAACATTTAAAATATCTTACTGAGCACAGACTTTTGAATGGTAGTAAATATGCATGCTACTGCTTAGCTTTCAAGGCATAGACTTCTACTGTAAATTATGCCAATTATAATTACTACTGGTTAAACCCAATCTAAAACAACCCCTTAAAAAGTATGCATTTTTGTAAATTAAAAATACTACTGTATAACAGCAACATTTTAAATAATTAATTTTATATTTATAGTATAGTACAAAAATATGAATACAAAATATGATATATATTCCATTTTTGAGTATGTGTCCACAAGGAGGTTAGCTAAGTTTGAAGAAAGATTCTAGGGGCAACACACACAGGAGACCCTATCAATCATCTAAAGACACTGACTGAAGTGTTTCGAATTTGACTCCTGCTAAGGTGAACGCCTTTTCAAGAGATGGCTGCTAACTCTACAACTCCTCCTCACATTTTGAGCGCACAAGTGTGAGATCTTGTTTTAACACAGAGCTGTAAAGCAACTCAAATAGACCAAATCTAAAATAGATCATACGGCACATACTTCACTGCCCACAAAGCCAGAACAGCAACAGACCGCACTGAGGGAGAGCAGGTTTGACCTACCGAGTGGCAGTCAGTAACCTTTTGTGGTAGCTATAATCACACTATATGAACTGTTTGTTTAAGATTTAATACAACAGATGTGATACTGTGAATATACCTCAGTTGACAGACCTCTCCCTCTCCCACTCTAAATGCTCTGTGTTCGTCATATGTGTGGTTAAGGTTGGATTGCAGATGGATCAGTCTGTCAGTCAAACAGCACAGTAAACCACAGCACTCCAAACCAAAGCACAATAATGAACTGCCATATCAAATATCTCACTAAAGCCTATAAAGAGCAGCTTGGCACCACTCCGTCTGTTATTGGTTAGGTGATTACATTACTGGATGGATTGATTTTGTGTAATTGGCTAAAAGAATGAGATGAAGGGATTCAGTGGTCATCAACTTATAATGTACAAAACATCTTCATAGTAGAGGTAGTTCTGTCCAGCACTGAACCTCAAGAATGTTTTTTCCATGTACGAGACACTGCAAAAGATGCAAGATGCGAGTGCAACAGTCAAACATGTCGGTCAAGCCTGTTTACATTTGACTTTTAGAGTTATACACATTAAGAAATATTTATTTAGCTTTTGTCTTGTAATATATTATATATATATTACAATATTTCTGCAAAGATATTTCATATTTTGTAATGGAACTTATGATAAGAAAACAGTAGAATTCCCTTAATAGTAAACCTCTAAGTCAATAATGAAATCATTCATTATTTCATTAATTCATTTTTCTTTTTTTTAGATAAAACTTGCAGACATATTTGCATATGCAAAAGAAGAACCCAAAGTAAGCTGAGGAAGTGACTCCCTTATAAAACACTGCATTCCATTGAGTGGAAGAGACATCGCCTGTGTGGATACAGAAACTCCAGAAAATCTCCACAGGAGGAAGGGAGTATGCTACTCACGGAGCAGGGGTGGGAAAACTCAGGGGACATCAGAGAAGAACATCCTACACACACACACTTGAATGTTTAACCTCTCTACCATTTATAGATCTCTTGCATTAGTGAGAGAGATGGGTGGAGAACACGCCAAAGGTCAGAGGGGGTCCATGTGCTTCTCAAATTAAAGATAAGCAATCTAGCAGGTCTCCATTGTCTTGGAGAGTGATTGTGTGTCTTGAAGTAAGAGAGAAGAAAGTAATCTTGCCTGTCATCAGTAACAATATCCAGAGATAGATAGATATACAGATAGATAGATAGATAGATTTAATATTCATTTAATAATCAATAAAATTGAATAGCTACATTCTAAGGCATTGTGAGGTCCAAATGGAAAAGTGCACGAACGCTTACACATACATTTTAACTCATGCATGTAAACATTATCAATAGTCTGACTACAATGCTTTAGCATGTTTAACATGAGATTATAATTAACCTCAAGTCTGTAAGTAGCTCTGTCTGCCTCTCACTTGCTTTTTATGTTCCACACTGCTCTCAGTGAACTCTCTGTTCAACTCTGCACAGATGCCCAGAATAAATAACTCCTGCAGAAAATACAACACAACAATCCTTTGGGTGGTGCACCAATCTACTTGCATTGTGTATATGCTGTATACAGTACGTGCACTGTACATTTTGTTTATTTGTTTACAGGAGCAATGTACATTAATAAACATGATAGCAACATAGCATAATTTGCCAAAAGTCTATCATTAACAAAATGCAAAATCCAAAAAAAACAACAACAAAAAAAACACACACACAATATCATTTTTTTTTTTTTTTAGGTTCTGTCATTAATTACTTACCCTCAATGGTTCAACAGTAATTTTATGAAACTAAGAAAATATTTTTTGTGCACAAAAAAAACCCCAACATGACAACTTTAACCATTTTTTTTATCTCGTGTCAGTCTTCAACGCAACGCACATTCATGAGAGGACGATGACACACAAGTGTGCATTCCTCTGCTCGTAAACAAGACCTCCTGCTCCGCATCAGCAGCATCACACGTATGCATTTGTGGATGTACGTCAAAATGACTATTTTAACAATGTACGTACTTACTATCTTTCTGTGCTATAGTGGTGGTTCCATTGCTGTGTCTATACAGGGTCAGAAAGCTCTCGGATTTCATCAAAAATATCTATATAATTTGTGTTCTGAAGATGAACAGAAGTCTTACAGGTTTGGAAAGACAAGAGGATGAGTAATTAACGACAGAATGTTTATTTTAGGGTGACAAAAATACAACTGAATCATACTAAAACACATTGTATTTCTTTGTATTTCTAGCAAAAAGAGATAAAGACACATGAACATTTTAAGGCTCATGATGGGCATTTCTCAGAAGTGACAGCTTATGAATGTGTCCTGCATTAGGCATCTCATGTCAAACTGAAAACTATATTACTCACTCATTTTTATAGATCACTCACTCTCAAAATGATAGCACACTCAAGTCTATCATCCAGAAGGACAATTATGTTCCATTAGTCCATATAAGGTGACATTAAGCAGCTAATTTAGCACCAGCATATTCTTGGCAAACATATGAGGCTGCTGTCAAGAAGCTTAAAAACACCAATCAACAGAAATTAGAAGTGCGGACAGAACACTACATAGTATGAAACAAATGTGCAATTTTAGTTTAAAAAAAATGGCTTAATTTTGTCAATAGCGATTAACAACCAAAAGAACCAAAGAAATAAATAATTCTGATTTGTTCCAATGTAAAAGACATTATTTTTAAATACTGGTAAGCGATTGACAACACTCAGTTCTAGTAGCTGACTGTTCACAAAACCAAAGATAAAAGATTTTTGTCATAGCAAACTTTTAGAATCACTTCCTGTTGCCTAAACCCTTTCATCGACTGTGAACTTTTATGAGTGGAAGAGTTCATCTGTACAGTGCTGACTGTGACAGTCAAGTCAGGCTCGTACCACAATGACTGTTAAGGACAGATCAGATGTGTGACCTTTTAAACATTAGTTATTGTCAAAAGTACATATCCAAAATGTTTAGTTTACAACATTACCTTTTTCTGCATAAATTAAGCTAAGACTTATTTAATGGTGATCTGTACTTTCATACAAACTAGTTGTGTAGACTGTAAAACACTGGAGCCAGAACACAGAAATATTTCTGCTTAAACTTACCAAAATCCAAACACAGAGCTTAACAGCAGGTCTGACATGGAAGCAAAGTCTGTACTCATACAGTTATTTTTAATAATAAATGTAACAACGCCAAATTGGAAATTACTGAAAAACTAATATTTTCTTCTATTTGTTATCTTGATTTTTTTTTCACTTATTTGCAGCATTACAGAAGAACATAGACGGCACTTCTCCATGGTAAATTTCTTCTTCAGTCACAGCTTTTTTAAGGGTTCCCACCCTTTATGACCACGATGTTTCCAGTCATTCATGGCTAAGGTTTTTTTTTTTTTTACTTTTTTTAAGCAAGTCTGAAAGATTGCTGGCGTAAAGTGGATCTCAACAAATGTAGAAAGAAAATAATTAACTAAATAAATATGTGCACACACGAATCCTCGAACGAATCCTCCATATTTAAGAGCAGATCATAATCACAAACAGTTAAACTCTCCATTCCATAATTTTTCCAGGCGAAACTAATTTTAGAATTTCCTGATACTTCAATGCCTTTATTGACCAAGGGGCAAAGGGGAACCTGCTTCCTACACACTCTATATACTACACTCTTAAAATCATCACAACATTACAAAACAAAGCACTCCGTTGTCCAGCATACATCAGTCTGTAACTAGTAAGCATTTCTTGAAAGACTTTGCATTTAACATCATCGTGTAAAAGGCATAGCGGCAATGGTAAAGAGACAACATCTGATAGAGTTTACCAAAAAACAAAAGTCACAATCCCAGACAGCTTCTACATGTCTCACTCAGCTCTGCAGTCTCTACATCTTTCCAGTAAAACACTCCACTGAATTCCACTCTACTTTTTGGTTAACCCATAAGAATCGTATTGATTGCCTTGAGAGAATCTGTTTTACCCTGTGTCCCTCTGCTCTGCTCACTTTCACATGGTATGCCCAGTGGTTTTGTTTGCTCAGAGTACATTGCACATGATAAGCCTCCAGTGCACTTAAGAGTCATACACTCTGACATATTCATTTCCTGTACCGAGACCACTTATATCAAGAAGAAACACAGTAACTTCCACATCTAGCAGACATAGCCTGAAGATTGCAGTTGTTCTGATTGTATTTGAACTAAATCATTACCAGGCTTACTGTAGCCTACACCATGAAAAGCGACAGTAACGCGACCATACATGTAACCACAGTTTCGCAGGACGGTGATAATGCATATGTTTTCACCTACATGATTCTTCAAACAAACATTTTCTGTCTTTTCCAGGGCATTTTCAGCTCTTTCGATAGGACCGGACCACATTCCTTCCTCGTGTATCAATAATACAAGAATGATACAGGTTTTCAGTCAGGAATGTTTACTCTGCGCCCAACTGATGCGCTACAGACACGACAGAGACCCGTAACGTTAGATGAACCCAGACAACAGAAAACCCCAACATGTACTTGCATAACTCACCTTATATTACAATATAAAACGAAAAAACAAAGACATCTCTGTTCGCTCAGTTTCCCTCGAGAGTCCAGGTAACTGATCTCTAACAGGTATTGAATCCGCTGAAACTTCACTCACCTGGCTGCTTAACTGTTGTTTGCTGCCGAAACCCACCGCGGCAAGACAGATTTGATTTTGGCCCTCAGTTCCGTGTTTGACTGTAAAATCTTGACTAACTGTTTCTCTCGCAGAGACAAGAGCTCAAGCGGCTCGATCACAAACGGAAACTACCGCGCGCCTCCCCGTGTGCAGCAAAAACACTGAAGGGATGCGCTGCGTGACACATTCTGCCAGCAGGTCCTGTTTTACAAATAGATTTGTGTCCACACAGTGTCCATTTTTGTTAATGAATGTTACCATAACACTCTCCGTTTTTTACTTTCTTTTTTTGGCGTCAAAAGCATTGGAAGGCGTCTGCATGAAAACATAACATAAACTGTAAACATAACACAGCTACACCGCTGATTTTAAAGTGCATTTTATTATTTTAGAATACAGATTTTCCTTATGATTGAGTCCAAAATTGAGCTTTATTCCCTTTTCATTCTCACAAAAATATACAAAACATATTATTGATGTCTTAATAGTAGGCTATAAGATCTAATTAAATGAGTAACACAGCCTCAAAACAATGACTTAAAACCATTTGTTTTTTTCAAAATAAAGATCAACCATGAAATATTATATAAAAAATAATAAAATATATAATTGTTTATGTATATTTAATATTTGCTTAGTTTTGGGATTACCAGTTTTTAACATAAACATGACTATTGAGAAGTCAATAGAAACATTGTGAAAGCTGCAGTTCTGTGCTTTGTGCATATCAGTGAAGCAGCTGCAATAGCCTACACTTCACAGACAGGCACTACAAGTAGGAAATATACAAAAAAGTATAATTAAACAGTAACTCTGCCTTTTTTCTTTTTTTGGATAACTTTTTGACTGATTTTGACTGCTCAAGCAGCAACAATTGTTCCCAAATCACTGCCATATTCTCTTCATATATATGTACAAATGAGTCACAGATCATATAAATAGCAAAGCATTATATTGGCATGCCAAAGACAATAGAGATGAGGATCTGAGGATGTCTGAGTCTGTCTAGGGCAAAGAGTCCCATCTAGACAAATGCTAGGCATAATTAGCTCAGCTCATCTGCATGATGTGTCTCCCGCAGTCAGAGAGTAGTTACAGGTGGGATTTTAACCGATTTAAGATCATTAACTCTTTCAGTGTTATGTTAAATCTGGTGCACTTGCAAAATGACACATGGGGAACCAAAATATTTTTCTAAATACCTCTTAATGCAAGGTAACAGTATTTATGACTGGAAAATAGGTTTGTGCATCAAGTAAATTGCTACCCTATAGCAAATTTTTAACAATTTCAGACATTTAGTCTTTCACAAAGTATCACTGGGTCTCGGAGAGAGATAATATCAGGTTTAGTTATGATGTTCATTATGTTTCGTCCTGCTGTACCAGCTGACTATAGAACATCCTTCATTCGCTTGGCTCAGTCGCTGGCATTAAGTTAAAAGCACTATACCAAGACATTAAACAATATCAAAACTTGTCCAAACAACATTTAGTACACTTAACATTAGGAAAGTACAAAATTTATAGCAACTTTGCAAAACAAAGAAAGAAAAGATGTGTTGAACAGAAGTGTTATAGAATAGTAAATGTACCAGCTAGATGTATGAAAGTTGTGCTGTAATTTTTATTGCATGGATGATCATGGATACATGTGAAGTAAACCTGTCTGGAGCACTGGCTGTGGCACTAATGATCCTCCAATTGTTCTATTTCAGCATTTCTCTCAACTCTATTTCAGTGGCATCCATCCAGTTTTAAGACATATTACTGGCTTCTATACTCCATTTTAGCATCATATACACTCAACGCAGGTAGAGTAACTAATATTACCTCATCAAAAGCCATCATCTCTTAAACTTACAGAGATCTGTGAAAACTATTAGGCAAATTTTAAAACAAAATGTCACAGGGGAATTACAGTGTATGAAATAACCTTATGTTACACCACCACCTACTGTTTATCTGAAGAATTGCAATGATATTCATTTAGAGAACAGGCATTCTTACAATACATCAAGATCCAGTGGAATGGAGAAAATAAAATAAAACAAAATAAAAATCACACAAAATAATTCACCTCATCTCCTTTTAAGTAGACCAGCCACAAATTAAAATGTTTAAACCATTTTTTTTTCTTATATCTGTTAAAATGTACTTTCAGAAATAAACTTGGTCACTCAATTTTTATCGGAAAAAGGATATTTGACATTCAGAAAAAAAAATATATAGCACACTACATGACAAGCAACAATCATGTTTTGCCACTCAGTCATAAGACAGAACACAAAACATGTCTGGCCTCCATGGTCAGCATATAGAAATCCACTGTCTTTCATAAAAATAAATATATTAACAAATACAACTTATTTTGTGATGGGCAGATCATTCAGAGAAGCAGACTGAAAACCACAGCTGTAGTGTTTTTTCAATTTCCAGATCTACACACTTCACTCCTGCTGACAGACTGTACACACATACACTCAACACACACATTCATACAGTGCGCACTGAGTGGTGTGTGTTTTTCGGATATGCAGTCAACTACTAACACCTCTCTCACACTGCCCCACCACATTATTACAAGAACAGCAGAAGAGGCTGATGATAAGTGTTGGCAATTGAACCCAAACCCGTACATAGCTGTGAAGAGCTGTTTTCTGGTTAATGTGTGTACATCTATAGCATGGCAAAAATTGAACAATACTATAAAAGTATTATGAAACCACTTCCATGTTGGATAATATTTTTGGTGTTTTTTTGTTTTTTTTGTATAATGTTTTTTTCTTGTACAAATATCTGTATAATCTGCGTACATGACAAAAAAGAACCACGCTTCAAAAAAAAACATGCATAATTTCTCTTGTACTAATTACATTTTCATTTTTTTTTTTAGACATTTAAAAATTTTTGCAATTTCAATATAACCTTTTTTTGTAATTCAAGTCTTTTTTTTATTTCAGTTGTCCTCAGTGAGGCAAAAGTCCAGGGCTTCAGGTATTGCTCAAGTTGAATACTCTCTCTCTCCTACATTCTTCGGTCCTCCACATCTCCGATAGAGCAGTGCGGCTCCCGTAAGGGCAGTGAGCAGAAGCTGTGCAGAAGCCAGTGGAGATCAGGCTTAAACTCTCCCACATGATTTCAATACCATGGCCTACGCCCCACTTTAATTATTATTATTTTTTTTCTTTTCCTTTTTCCAGCTACAAAGTCACACGCATCCCTTAAACAGTGGGACAGGAGAGATAAATGATACCAGCAGCACCCTTCTGTGGTCAGGGACATTAAGAGCAGGTGTGAGTCCGCAAGAACAGCTCCCCCTATCTACAGAAGTCATCATGCGCTACCTCACGCTGAGGTTTCCTCTTCTTCATGTAGACTTTTTGGGACTTGCCGTTTTGCTGGATCTTGTTGGGGTTGTTGTGTGGGGTTTGAGCACTTTTGTTAGCATGCTGTCGGCTCTGAATTAAAAAAAACAAACAAAAATGATTTATATAGTACTTATGTTGTTCGTTAAAATCAGCTGCGATTAAACTTTATTTTAAGAACCAGTTCTCACTTTGAACTAGTAGCTTATTAATTGTTTATCAACACTTATTAGACACATTTTAATGCCACATTCCCAACCCCACTACTTTAACAACAACAATCAGGAAATTAGAAGTTTTTTTGAATGAAAGTGAATGTGTTCCCTAATCTAAAGTGTTTCCATTAGCATTAGCTATCATAAACTAAAGACTTTTATTCATTTTGGTTATTTAATAAATATACTGTTGTTCATTGATAATTTGTTGGAAGTGTTCATTTATAATACACATCTCAAATCTGAATTAGGCTAAAGCAGAGGAGAAAAGCTAAATAAGTTCTATTTGGACTAATAAATTCCTTTACTACCACAGATAAATTCATAATACCTTGAAATTGTTAACTAATACCACATTCATTTGTTAACTAATGCTAATAAATTCAATGTTACAGTAAAGTGTTATGTATTACTGAGATAATGAACAAATGCGTCTCCATCATAAACGAAATCACTGTCACTTCCATGAGGTTCTTACCTTGTTGCCCTTATTAGCGGGGGTGGGCATTGTTGCTGAATGATTTTGTGACCTGTGATTGGCCAGATTCCTTTCCATATTCTCACTGTAAGAGTTAGAGCCCCGCCCCAAAGCTTTAGAAGTTTTACAGGGAGTTCCATCAGAGTCCTGAAGAAAGCCAGTCAAAAATATATTTATTATCATTTTGAAATGCAAATAATATTTTACAGTGTAAAACAGTGTATCTAAAATGTATCTAATGATTTGTTAGTGTAAGAAAATGTTTACAGTATAAATCTTTTTTTTTTTTTTTTAATTAATAATATTACCAAATAAAATAAAAAAATATAATGTGAATACATGATGAACATAAATACAGGAGCCTGATAAAAATGCTAGTTTTAGAGGAAAATTTCAGATTCATGTTCATACATGTTCATATTCATACATTATATTATATTTACATACATTTGCATATATATATATATATATATATATATTGTTTAATATATATTAAACAAACTTACCGCATCACTTGAGCTAGAGGCTGTTGAAGATGGCGATGACGATGATGGTGATGAAGGGGAAGATGGGGAAGGAGAGGAAGAGATTGATGACACTTTGCTCCGGGGAACAGCAGGAAGTACCGCATTATCTTCTGAAAAGTTATTATTACACTCATCAAGCTCCTCAGACTCAACTAATCGCGTAACATCATTTGCTATGAAGAAATACAAAAAGGGATATTCAGCTTTCTAATGTTAAAAACATTTCAAAATGAGCTCAGGGATAATGTCTTACCATTACAATTGAGGACCGGCTCATTGTTGCTCGGCTGGCCCCACTCTGCAATGATCCAGTCACGGTACTCTGCTACTTCCTGTGTGACACGGATTATTCGACCTAGAATACTGTGGGGGAAAAGATAAGACCAATCATTAATCCCATCCTGAGTAAAACTTGATTTTAATCAGTAATTTTTTTACTTCTCTCAATGTTTGTCAGTTTGCAGGTTTTTAACTTATGCAATTACAACGTAGAAAAGTGAACACACACATCTCTTTTACAGTTCTCGTCTTACCTCTCTGACTTGTTGTTGGGGTAGTACTTGGCAATTGGGGACACAGCGTGACTTAAGACAACGTAAGCGTAATCAAAAGCATCTTTCACCTGCATCGCCCCATATGAACTTCGTCCTACATCATTTCCTAAGACACAAACACAAACAATGATAAGAACATCTTCCATACCATCTTTGGTGATCAGTTGAGCTGCTTAAAATATGCCAGTGTGTGCGTTAGGGTTTGTGTTTGTACCTGGCTGCAAAGGATCCTCAATGTAAAGCATAGACGGTCTGTACCCATCCAGCATGCCTTTCTGCACATCATCTTTGGCCACATACGAGCCACCATCTTTGATCCTGATCCCCGTCTTCAGGTAGTTAAAATGCCGTCCGTACAGCTCAAAAAACTCGATCAACAGTACACCGAGGTTTGGGTCTGAACTACGCACGTCCTCTCTGTAGTGCAGCTGGGAAATAAAACAGCAATTATAACTGTAATTAAACTGTTGTATTAACAAAAATCCTATGAGCAATTATCATTAAATGGGTAATTTTCACTCTTAAGGCAAATCTTATGAGGCATTTAGCTTTGGTAACAAAAGCTAGCTGATATTCCCAAAAATCTCATTTTAAGATGTTTTCTAATGTACACTACCGTTACAAGCTTCAGATCTCTTATGCTCACCAAGTAATATTGTGAAATATTACTACACAACTGTTTTCTATTTTAATATACCTTAAAATGCTATTTATTTCTGAATTTTCAGCAGTCATTCAGCAGTCTTCAGTGTCACATGACTAACAGAAATCATTCAAATATGCGGATTTGGTGCTCAAAAAACATTCATCAATGTTGTGCCGCAGTGTTAATTAATATTTTAGCAAAAACCATAACCCTTCTCTATGATAAGTAGAAAGAACAGCATTTGAAATAGAAACCTTTTGTAACAACATAATCTTTACTGTCACAGTGCAGTGAGCATGTTTTTAGCAGGACTTATTTTAGGGTACTAGTGAAGGAGCGTGTTACCTGTAAGAAACTGACAACCATGAGGAACAGACTGTATGATCCGATTCCTCCTGTAAAAACCTCATTCAGCTCTCTCTGCAGTAAAAACTGCTTCAAAACCAGCACCAGGCATGGTAAAACAGGAAATTGCTGAAACACACACAAATACACAAGACAGATAACAATGTGCATAAAGACTGCCACTACAAGACTAAAAACCACCTTGCGTTTAAATGATCTATATCAACTACAGAAATCAATCTTCAAGATTAACGCTATTTTCCTGGAATGCATTCTGACACAAACTCATGTACAGCAACAGGAGAGTTTACTCTTGATAACATATCAAAGCATGTGGAGGAAGAGTATGCAGACATTTAACTCTGAATTGCACAGAAAGGGTAAAAGAACTTGAAAAATAAGGTGCTTGGGAGGCATTTCACTTTTTGAGATGTTGAAAATCCATTTCAAATGAGTTTCTAAAACCTAAACCTCCATTTAAAATCAGCATTTCTGTTGCCCTCTTAATTTATTGCTTGAAAGAGGACTTTAAAAACATCTCCACACTCACCTGTTTAAAGTCCTTGATGAGGTTTGCAGCTTTAACACCATTCTCTACGTTAAAGCTAATGTCCACTTTTACCTCTGTGTGCAAGTCTGTCAGTTTAATGATGGGGACCTACAAACACACAGAGTTTAAAAACACAGCAAGGGTTGTCTGACAGACATCAAAAACAGCCACAGCGGTGCACGTACCGTTGCTTTGTCCAGGACTTTGACAGAGTTCTCATCTGCAATTTTTCTCTTGCGCAGTTCCTCTTCTAAAGTCCAGAGAGGTAAAGTCTCCCACTGACCAAAAACCACCAAGTCTATATCACTGAAATAAAGAGGGAGAAGAAAAAGTATTAAATTTAAGCAAAAAAGAATGATTCTCATATTAATGAACGAGCAACTGAATCCTGTGAAATGAAACTGAATGACTTGTATAATGTTTTGGAACAAGTTTAATGGCTTTTTAATAAACTAAAAATAAACTTATGAAAGGGCACCAGAGTATGTTACTAATTAATTTATGGATGTTACAATTGAGTATTAAACTAAACTGCTTCAACAAAAAGCATACATGTGTATTGGCATGATTTATTCCACTAAGCCACAGTTCAGTAATCCAGGTGGCATATAAACGCAGTATGACTGGTGTGTGTCGTGAGACTGGCGTTAAAAAAAAAAAAAATTATGCACACCCTCAGGATCACAGGATAAGCAGAGCTAAAATTACAAATCTTAATCCCCGCTTTGCAAGCCCACATAAAGTACACATACACATCATAATACTTATATTACACAATTACAAAAATACCATTTCAGATCATATGAGTGGAACTAATGCAGCAATAAATAAATAAAAATAAAATCATAACATTACCTTGTAGGTAAATACAATTCCGTGCTAAAGCTGCCAAAAACTCGAACCTAAAAACAGAAAAACAGGTTAAATTTGCCCTTACAAGAATCTACCTATGAAACCATTAGTCCCAACACCCATCCTGTACTCATATTTAAAACAGAAAAGATCTGTAACATGCAAATCAGACAAAGGTATTCCCACGAGACATTCTGATGTCTGAGTACAGGAGTGTAATTACTTGCAAAAACACAAAGACTGAAACTGGCGAGAAAGATGATAAGATACAAGAGTATAGGCTATTAATCTGTGTGTGCTGTCAGTTAACACGCAAATTATTCATTGTAAAATAATAAATGCAAAATAATATACAAAATAAAAATAAATACACATTTGAGCTAAGCATAAACAAATCATTTGAAACAAGCATTTAACAAGTAGTATACATGAAGTATTCATTCATACAGGGATTTAATGACATGTACATGGTTCTAAAATAGTAGGTAAAGCCTTTCCTTAATTTGAGTTAAATCTTCTTACACTGATGAAGACTATTCACATCATTTAGGTAACGTTGAGAAAGTGACTGAAAATTCATCTTTAGTACTAACCATTAGCAGCTGTTTGCATGTGTGCTGCCTTCAGCTTACAGGAGAAATGATTGTTTAAGAAGCTAAAATGACTGACAATAAGTATGCATTCCCAAATTACACAAGCAACCAGACACTGGCACTGAGGAGAGGATATTATTTGGTTTCCTCAATGTGCAAGTGCAGGAAGACAAAACAGCACTGTGGCAGCCAAATATGAAAATGCCTTGAAAGAACAACTCTGATACAAATGCATGTTCTAGCTACAAGTGCCTTGGCTACTTTTCTAACAATTTGCACTCAAACTGTACATACACCACAAGAAACATGTGATCCTCTGTCATTACACCGATTAGGTTTCCTTGAAACATTATCCTGCACTGAGTTAAATATAAATAAAACCAGATATTTTTTCCCACAACACAAAGGTCAAATCAGGTTGCTGACACATTTAGATTACTTTTCAGCTCTTTATATATGCATTTAAAAGTACATTTTAGCAACAGAAGTTCCTGTCACCTCTGGAACGCACTAAAGGGTCACTGTTGAGTTTGCAGTGCAATTCTCTTAGCAGATTCTGTGCAGATGAAATTTCCACATCATTTGTTTTTATTATTTTATTTTGAATCCCCATTTTACATATTTCTTTCTCTGCCAGAAAACATGCATAAACTTCAGCTGCCTATTAGATCTGACATAATTTTATAACTTAAGAAATTAGATTATTAGCCACCAAACATAGAAATAGACATACAAAATAGCTGGACTGAGCAATGCAAAAAATAAAATAAATAAATAAATAAATAAATATCCATAAATACTGTATATGCTTTTAGATGTACAGGTGAACTCAGAAGAATATATATTGTACTTCTAATGGGTTCTAGTGACAGCTTAGAAACGAGGTTCCTCAAGGCTCTGTATTTAGACCCCTGCATGTCCATGACATCAACACAATGGTGAACTACACCAAGAACAAATTCAAATATTGTCTTAGATATTTAAAAGGTCAAGTGTAATTTTTAGGGGGGAAAAAGTTCGCATTTGTGTCTTTTTTGGCAGGTAATTTATTGATTGCTCCCCATCATCCAAATATTCAAAAATACAAAATGGTATAAACCCCAAGACGACAATCATATTAACTGAAACTGTGTGTGTGTGTGAGCAACACTAACCTTAGCATTGGGCCACAAGTCCTTGATGACTCTGTGGATCCTATTCACCACCTCTAGCCTCATGTCCTTCTCCTCTGGACGAGGAGAAATATACTCATAGAAGTCCTTTATCTCCTCATGCAGCCTGGAAAGAGAGAGAGAGAAATTATTTAAGTATTACATAATCAGAGTGATTGCATTACTGGCAATAAAGCTCTTTAATATTTAACACAAATACTACATCAAATACTACATGGTGGCACAGTACCCCTAATCTTTATTGGAGAAAAGAGTACCACTTTTGATCCATTCAATGCTCCCTTTCTGAATAGAAGTATAAATTAGAAAAAAAAAAAAAATCTTACTGACACCAAACTTTTAAATGGTGCTGCATGCCGTCGTGTAAACGATGAGAACACTGCTTAACATGACTCAGGGTAAGAAAAGAACAAAGAAACAAATTCACACCCTAGTTACAGGTAAGTATCCATTCAAAGGCAGGTTACTACAGCCGGGAGAGTTAGTGAGGCTTCTGAGTCAGGAAAGGGAAAGTATGGCTAGGTGACACCTCATTATTACACATCTTTAATAATTTGAGCCTAGAAAGCAGCACACCAATTAACTCAACCCAACCCATCCTGACACAGCAGTTCAAGTTTATTCAAAACCTGTTACCTGAACACTAAATTCATGCAATGGTAGCAGTATCTAAGACTGCATGGGACAAACCTGCAGAAAGACTATATATGCAAGCTGCTTAGAGAAGAACTCACTCACTGAAATAATCTCACGGTGTCATGCAAGTTCAGTATGTTCAGAAGATGACTGCGCCAAGGCACCTGCTATCACGTCCCATTCTCTTCCAGCTCTTACTAACACATGTCTTCTGGTGCCAGGTGCCAATCCCATGACCAGGGCTGAATCTGCACATGCCTGCCAAACTGGCCATCGACTTTACTCATGCACATATAGCTGCTGCTGCAGGTGGGTCCATCATTCTGTACATGTGCTGAGTCTGACCATGACTTAGGTAATGACTCCAATAGACTTCCTGTAGCTCAAACATTATTCTAACAACAGCAAGGTCATGGGCTTGATTTTCAGGTACTGACTGATATAGCTAACGTACATAATAAATAGATAAAAGGTTGGATAAAAGTGTGGTAAAATACATAAATGTAAATAAGAAAAACAAAATAACTTCCTACATAGCAGCATCAGCCGATTTCGGAGGAGACAGCCCGATTAAAATAAACGGTCTAAAATTCCCTAAACAAAGTTGTAAAAATGGAACACTGTGACCATTTAATTCTCAGCTTTGGAACAAAAAAAATATATATATCAACTTTATGAATTTCAGTTACTCTCAACTTTCAGAACCACCTTTTTAGTCTAAAACTTACATGCACGTTAGCTGAACCAGTCTGAACATAATACACTTTCATACGCTGATTCAATTTAAAGAAGCAAATTTATGATAGCACTATTGTCAGATTTTACTGCTGATTTGATAAAAGGTGATTTTTTAGATTTTGGTGTTTACCAGATTTTAACAAAAAGTGTAGTGTTTGCAGGAGTTAACTAACAAGACAGTTAAGATCACAGAGTGGCTTGGCTTGCTCTTTCGTACTGAGGTTAAACACAAAATCTGTGTGGACACTGCAATTACACCTACACTAAATGAACATTCTTCTTTGGTTATTTCTATATTTGCAAACTGCTAGAGCGGCTAACCAAAATTTACTGTTCTTTCACAATCAGTTCACTCCTCCACATTTGACAGCAAGTGAATGTTGGCAAAACGAAATTTCACATCTGAACATAAACTAGGGCTGGACTAAAATATTAGATTATTCGTTCGGTGGGTTGGCATTCAACTTTAAATTGAGATTTGAATATACTTTTTTTTGTCTCGAACACCTAGCTTCCCCCATGAAACTGTTCACATTTGTGCTTGAATATGAATCACCCATGAGTAAACGTCATGAAGGTAATGATTCAGTTCATCTGGAGAAGACAAAAATGTCTACAACCTCAGCTGTGGTGACCCTAAATTGGGATTTGCAGCCAAACACATCCTTTGTGTTCAGGCCACTTCAACTCCATCAGAGCGCATTCTCAAAAGCTGGCTACGTCGTAAATAAGAACTGAAGTTTTATTCTGTATAAGAGAATTCATTTATTTTTATTTAAAAATGTTTGCCAATTAAAATGTGTGATGCTCTTATTGAAAGTATGCTACAGTGTTCTTCATTTATTACAGTTTGTTAAACTTTGTTAATTTATTTTTCGTTCTTTTTTTTTCGTTCTTTTTTTTTTTTCTTAAATCGCAGACCCTTTATGGTGTCAGCATCTGGTGTGCTGCTAATTTATGATTTGGGAATGATTTGTTTGTCCGAAAAATGTTAGACTACCTCATTAAGTTTTGCTCTTAACCGACCTGTGTGTCTTGTATCACTAGTGCAGTGTCCGTTCTCAGAGCATATAAGCCCTTGAGCGCTTCCGGCTCAAGCTGTTCTTTAGTTTATAAAAAGTTTATTAATTTTAAATGTCGCGTGTCCATATTGCACCAAAATCTGCAGCAACATACCCGCCATGATTGAATTCAACTGGATGAATGGTTTGTGACAAAATAAAAATGCAAACAGACAGACAGACACAGAGATTTCTGCCTTTATTACACTCAAAAAAATGTTTTTGTGCCATTGTTCGTTTTAAGCAGATATTTTTTGTTAAAATAACACAACTATATTTCATTTTCCAATAAAACACTATTGCATTGTGTATATATATATATATATATATAATTATTATTTATAATATATTATATTATTATTTTGTTGATGTTTGTTTTATGTCGAATGTGCTGACGC
>JAUMHE010000030.1:1389048-1411675 GCA_032359235.1 Enteromius mattozi | reverse complement strand
ATATTTATATGTACAAATCATACAAATATCCCATTCCAAAACATTTCTAGCATACTTACATTGTAAAGAAACTAAAGTTTGATTGAAAGACTTTCTAGTGCATTTCACTTACAGCCAATACAATTTCCAGAAGCATTTCCATCGGGCAGGCGTTGATCTATTTGGTTGATAACTTTTTACAAGTTTAATATTGAATTAAAGAGAATATTCATGAACCGCAAAATAGTGCTCATTGGCTTAAAGCAGCGATATGTAACTTTTTGCGAAATGTATATGCGAAATGTATATGACACTTGTAACAAGTGCTTATATTCAAACTGTTGTATCCTGGTCAGGTCGTCGGAGTAACACATACCTGCATAAATCGCCATAGACATAAACATGGAGAAGTAGCTCCGGTTAGAATGTTCTTCATCAGCTTTTCCTGGTTTTGGATATCCCTGTTTTTATTGATGCTACTGAAATGCATCAAAGGTTTGAATATCAATTAAAAATGTGGGTGTACTCGGTAACGGACTATGATTTAAAAGTAACGAAGTAGATTATTTTGCTAAATTTGTATTTAAGTACAAGTAAAAGTACAGCTTTAAAAATATACGTTAGCTGTAGGCTACAAAACAACAGGTTTTGCTACTATCTATTGCAAATTGGTTTGTCTTACCATAATATATAAGACAATGGGGAACCAGACACTTCACATGAAAAAACAAGAATGAGATAGGACACAGAACTCAACAAAACAGGAAGTACTTAAATTGGAACTAAACAAGGGAATTAATGTGCTAACAGCTGGTAAAATAAATAAAACTAACAGACAAGAAACTAGGTCAAGACAGGAACGAACAAAGCATACTTCTGAGTCCCGACCCCCGAGACGCACTGCATGACTGCATGACACCCGAGGTCTGGAGTATTGAGGAGATGGGGACCTGTGACAGTGATGAAGGTTTTAGAAGTGGAGACAGGAGGAGGAGGCTGGAGAGGGAACACAGCTGGGTAGAACCAGAGGAAACACAGGGTATTACCTCCCCAAACAAGTCAATACAACTCTTATCCTTAATGTCCATAAGTTCCTCATACTGGTTTCCAGAGGTCAGCTGCAGCTCACCTCACCCTCAGGTTTGTGTGTGAGGCTTTCCTCCCAGCGCTCCACAAGCATTCCCTCTGAGACGCACAACATTGCCGGCTCACGTTTGTGGTACAGGCTCCGGGATTGATGATTTTCCATCATTTCCTCAGTATGGGCTCGTCCATCATGGCAGGCCGGTCTCTGGTGAGCACAGGCAGTTGCAAGGTGTCAGTTGCTGTGGGTGGTGGGGGGCTGGACTCTGGGTCAGGGGCTGCAAGTAAAACTCCTCCATGCTTGAGCATCCAGCCCAAACATCCCAGCAACTGCCATTGTTCAGGGAGGAAGAAAATGTGCTAAATTTGTAGATCTATTGTCCCTTTTTATTTATTATTATCTAAGAGTGCTACTAATGAATCAAGATTATTTAGATATTTAATGCATTACTACACTATATTGTTTTAAATAACACTATTACCTGAACATCTTGCTCTCATTAAGCATAAGCATACTGCCACCTAGTGTTGAATATTAAATACACTATAAACATTATATGTGTTTGAAAAAGAAAATGATCTCAAAAGTACCACTATACTTTATAGTATAATAAAATTACTGATGTTATGAACTGTCATTTTTGAATATTTACAAGTTTTGATCCAACATAACAGTATTTATTACATTATGCATTGTTATGACAGTAAACTTGTATTTGATTGATATAATGTGTGCATTTATATACATACACTGGGCTGGCATTGCATTTTTTTTTCAGAAAGGGGACAGGGTGGGAGATTTTAATCCTGCAGTGAAGCAGAGCCCCCCTGAGGAGGTATGGGGGAAGGGTGCTGGTGGGTCACACAGATTGTCTGAGCTCATATGCGAGCTGCCACATAGACACAAAGCTGCTTTTTAGGGCGGTTACCCTTCATCCCGTCTTCAGTCTCCTGCAGTCCGTTTCCTTCTCCACAGCCAGTTGGGAGTACAAAAATTGATCATTACTGATAGAAGGAGCATCATGAGAATGACTGTAAGGGGTTTTGCCCTTAGGAGTGCAATGGATTCCCAGTATTGACACCCCATGTACAATATGGCTTCGAAAATCTGCACGGCTTATGAAGAATTTTAAAATGGAATAATTTAATGCACCATGATAAGTAAACAAGTTAGTTTATAATGATGGAGAGAAAATAGGTTCTTCATTTGGACTGTCTCTTTTAAAGAATAAATAAGAATAAAGGCTAAGTGAGAAGGGGTGAGTGACAGTATGTGTGTGTTGGCACGAGTCCCCCTATTTGGTACTCTGACCTTGTGGGGGAGTGAACACAACTATGTGCTTGTTTTTACCCTTTTAATGATCCAGCAGCTCATATAATCCACTGTTTAAGCTCCTTATCTGTAGCACTATTTTGAGGAGAGAGGGAAAAATATACTATCTGTCTTGCTTTTAGGAAATCTGACAGTTGAGCTTTATTGACTGTTAATTTATAGCCTCTACAGAAAAGAACTTCATTTTAAATCATGTCTCTAATAGATAAACAAAAGTTATGTGGGCTCATGAAATACTAGAAAATGTATTTTATCTATGTATCTTATAAGACTATAAGATATATTGCCTTTTTCTGTCATTAAGCAAAGTGTATTTTTTATTGTCAAGAATTTTTATATAGACTATGAACAATGTTATTTCAAAGTTTGAATCATTTCATTGTAATTAAAAAGATAACCACAATCATAACAGCAGAAATAATGTTGTTGTTGTTAGACAAATTTATGTTTTTTTGTTGTTGTTTTTTTACAGCTTGCTTTGTTTAAGTATCTAAAATATATTAATAGAAATCAAAATGTAGCTATTATTTCAGAAGGCTAGCCTAACTAAAAAAAGTGTGTAGAAGGTAAGCTTATTTAGAAGCTGTTTTGTTGTTACTTAAACTGTAAACCCTATTCATCTACTTATAGATGATTAGTATATATGTCTTTGGTTTGTATTATTATTGATCTAAAACCAAAAATAAACTACGAATATTAACAATGCTTTAAATATTTATAGCGTAGTATTACTCACAAATATTTGTAGCATTAGTAATCACCATATTAGTCACAAACAGCATTGAGCAGTTTCCACGTGTCTTGCTTGTAGAGCGACAAAAAATAAACTACAATTACCAGAAAGCATTCTCATTAAAAAGGCTTTCCTTCAACGCAAAGTAGAGACGCAACTCCGAAATGCTGACTGGGTGTTGTAGTTGTATATAATATTTTCTACGTTACACCGACCGACCAATTAGTTCTAAAAAACAACAAATCCCATAATGCCTTGCGCCGCAATCTCAGGCGTGACACGCAACGGTAAATGTCCGTGTGTAGGCGAGTCACGTGTGGAAGAGTCCGTTGATCTCGTTTCGTGTAAGCAGTGAATCTCCCCTGTTTGTTCATTTGATTTGGGCCCCATTTCATGTTGTTTTCAAAACAACATTTCGTGTAAATTTATCTATCTTCGCCGAAGAATGAGCGACAACGATGATATCGAGGTCGATAGTGATGTGAGTATAGTTATTTGTGTTTATACTCTGCATGTATGAGAATGAAACCTCTTGTATTTTCGATACTTGAGCCTCAATACGAGGCTAGCCTGTTAGCTAGTTAGCCATCCTAGCGTTTGAAATCATTTTCCAGCCAGTTTACTAAGAATATCAAGCCACATGAGCAATAACCCACGGAGGTCGAGTTTATACTTGTCTCCATATATTTACATTTGCGATTCTGTTTAGTTAAACAGTGCATTGCATCCATCAATAGTCAGTTAAGTATCTCTCTTACAGCTGTAGCTACAATTGTACTTTTCTGTTCTGTTTTCTTACAGGAAGAATCATCGAGATTTCACTCTGTGGTGCGTAATAAGCGGAGCAATTAATCCAGTGTAGCCTTTAATGCCGAAAATTGCTTCTCTTTTTGAGATTAGCTACAAATTATTTCCGGGTAGGTACTGAACGGCCGTAACTAATTTGCATCGGTGGACGACAAAACAAGATAGAATCAAGCCTAAAAGGGGTAGATGTGGTGGATTGAATGAGCACACAGTCTGCTTGTTTTGAGTCGGTTCAGGGAGCTCAGTGCTCGACAGCAGGGCACTTGCTGCAGGAGGAAGGGAGGGACGGACGTGACAGAGCCGCATCTACGCTGCGATCGCGCGACGCGATGCGCTAGGACGCTCGCGTCATAATCGGCGAACGGATTCTCTTCTGTTGAGCGTTCTAGCGTATCGCGACGCTAGCAGTGTATATTGCGTATTAGCTGGACGACGTTAATACGACGGCAGGGTTTCTCTTGTAATATGTGCATTTTAACCCTATGAGATCTTGTTTTTGTTAGATTAGACTGTGTATGAATAAATAAGCAACATTAAATATTAATCCCAAACCTATGGAACATCCCCCTTTTCAGTTTTCAAAGTCATTTTGTTGTGCATTACGAAAGCATTAATACACAGACAAAACAGTGATAGAAAAGAGGAAAAAATATTAAAATGAAAGCGAAAGAGACACACACTTATGTATACATGTAAACATATAAACTGTTTATATATAGAAAAAGAGACTTAAACTTGCATGTGTGAACTTGCTTTTTTTATCCCCAAAATAAACATAAAAAAAATAATTACCATCATATTGTTCCAAATCTGTTTTGTTTGTTTTTTCTGTGAAAAATGTGAAATGATGCCATGAAGGTATATTAAAGTCATGTAGATTTTGAACAAGATGAAGGGGGTTTTAAAGAAATATCATTTGACTTTAACTGTAAAATTTCAAGTTTGGGTCGTGAGGTTTCATGGCAGGTGATTTCTTAAGCTTTCACACCTTACATTACTCATGCATTTGTGATGGTTCTTTTATTAAAGCATAATACTTTTGTTTTTGCCATTATACATCACAATAACCCACAGGCCAGAACAAGTGTGTGAACCTGCTGCTTAACAAACAAGCATCTTTAAAGAGATACGTGTAGTGTAGAAGTGCAGTGGTTGCATAGGGTAACTTATCCGATACATCAAATCGAAACTCCATTGCTGAGTGCCTCATTCAAATGATGTGACCAAGTTAAAACTAAGATATCTATTAGAAACTGTATAAAATAGATTAAAATGCTAATTTAACCATTTTCAATCTCCTTACGCCACTTAATATCACTTTGAAATTACGTCGTTAAAGCTTTCAGTGCATTCGGAAATTCTTTAGGATTTTGTGGAGATGGGACAACAGTCTGTTAACTAACCAGAATGATTTCTGTATATATTTTAAACGTTAGTGTCAACTCAAGGCTCATATGTACCCATTTTCTGCACAAGGACTCTTAAAATACCTTGTGTAGGCCTAACCTGTTTGCTCAGCTTGTAGTTGGGATGCTCTGTTTAACTATAAAATGGGTTTGTTTGTAGACCCCTTCACACCTTAGATTAAAACTGAGACTAGATCATTGACTTCAGCAGTACAGTAGTGTAAATTGCATAGCCATTTTTTAAACTCTCAACCTGTAAACATGTTTTGATGTTAAATAGATAAGCATCATTTACTCACATTCATGTCGTTCCAAACCTCTGACTGTA
Organism: Enteromius mattozi; assembly: GCA_032359235.1. Taxonomy (NCBI): domain Eukaryota; kingdom Metazoa; phylum Chordata; class Actinopteri; order Cypriniformes; family Cyprinidae; genus Enteromius; species Enteromius mattozi. Next base: position 1,406,006 of record JAUMHE010000030.1, on the reverse strand, counting down.
CAAAAAAGATATTTTAAAAAACAGTTTTGTCCATACAGTGCAATTTAATGTAGTCCAAATTAAATTTGGACCTTACTGACCTCCATTGAGTGGTTAAAAGTGGTTTTGTGTTTCACAGTAGAAACTCAAACCGATTTAAAAAGCAAATTAGACAAAAGCTTTATTTTTAATCCAGCTATCACTTTTAAGTAGTGACTGGTCAGTGTGAAATGTGTTTAAAAAAGCACTCATCACAAAGCAGGCTTGTTTTTACTAGCCTTGAGTTTTCATTGGGCAGACTGGAGACACAAGGTCTACAATGTCCCCAAAGTCCTGTTTATATCCCCTTTCTTTTTGTGCTGGGAGGAAATATTTTTTTTATCAGGATGTTGAGATCATAAGACAACAGGAGAAGCGCATGTTGTAGACTACTCTGAGAACGCCTTCCTCAGCCAAAGTACTTGTCGTCTTGCTTTTTTAATATAATTTATACTTCTTCATACCTTTAATTTCGTGGAGACATTGCGCTTTTTATGACGGACTTGTGGAGAAACCACATGGATAGTTTTCACTGTACTCGAGTGCAGAAGAACAGCCTTTGACAAGTTGAGCACTTGGCCACCTCACGTGCATGTAACTCAATCCTGACGTTGGCAGTGTACCGTGTAACAATTTAGACATTAGACAGACGGCCTGGATCTGCCAGTAACACCGGCCACACCTCGCACTTCCAGGTGGTGCATAGACACTGGAATGTCTTTGTGCTGCTGGTGGCACTTCAGCATTCGGATAACTGCTTTCGTTTTGCTTCTTTTTCCACGGAATGCAAAAGAGGCACTTGTTAATGAGTCACTGGATTCAAAACCGGTTTTACAGCTGTGCTTTTATGTAATAACAGTGTCTTGGCCAAACCCAGTGACATTGGACTCCAGTGGCCATGTTGTTTTCTCAGAGCTACAGTCTCAGGGTACTAAAATGAGACCCAACGGAGAGACGTTTTGAGGGATAGTACAAATGCAGTCTTTGTCCTATAAAAGCAGATCAATTCATTTTAAATTAACTAAAGGAAATCCTAAAAAAAAAAAAAGCTAAGTGTGTTCTGACCAATATAGCCCAGAAGAATAGGCTGTAAAACAACACTCCTTATGCAACTGGTCTCTATTACAGTTGTCGTGATCACTTAGGATGTAACAATAGAATCCAGTTTTTAATGTTCTGTATTACTACACGGTTTATTAGTTAAGCTATAAATGTTTCTTTATAACACTATATGCCAATGACACCATGACCAGCGAAGCTGAAGCCACTATGATCTCTCATTGCAGGCAGACAAACGGGCACATCACAATGCGCTGGAGCGCAAACGTAGGGACCACATCAAAGACAGCTTTCACAGCCTTCGGGATTCCGTTCCCGCCTTGCAAGGGGAAAAGGTTGGTGAATGTCACTGGTAAAACCATGAGAAGCAAAAGTAGTCGTAAAAGATGTTTGTTTTGTGTGCTTCTTGTTAATGAAATGTGCTGTTACACTGAATATGTTTGTTTAATGCGATGACTTGAAATGTTATCATGAGATGATTAGCATGGGATTTCCATGTTGAGGTGTGAATGAAAAGCATTATGAGAATTGGGAGCAGAGTAGGGCCATTCTGATTGATGTGATCCTGGTACAGGCGTGGTGTCAGGAAGCCATTACAAGGGGAAATGCGGTTTCTCCTTCCTCTTGTGTTTCTTATCGGAAATAGAGGGTTTAAGAATGTAGTAGAAATAATTGTTTTATGATAGAGCTGTATTTTTAGTCACATGACTAGGAATGAACAGTGTATTGGTGGTTATTGGTTGATATAATCTTTGAAAGCATGATTAAAAATGTAATAATGCTGTTAAATGTTGTTTAATATAGGCTATATGTATACTGTAAATTATGTTGTGATGCTAGCATTTTAAATTTTGAATTGAATATTTTTTTAACTGAATACTGTTAAGTGTTTAAAACTTAATTTTATCGACAAATTGTTGAATTTTTAGCTATTTATTGGTCATGGCATGAGCGTTTTTGGCTTATCAGTGGCGTTTAGAATTTTCCATATGTGCAGATAGTAAAATAGATTTTTATGTCATTTGTGTGTTTTCATTAAAGGATTGTTAAGCCCAAAGTATACTTCACATTTTACACGTGCATGACGCAAATTTCGTCATCATGGTGCGTTTACACCAGATGCAAATGAAGCATTAAGTGCGAGTGATTTACATGTTAAATCAATGCAAAGACGTGATTAGACATCCTGCGGCGCGACTCGTGCGAATCGCTCAAGTTGAAAAAAACGGACTTTGGCGAAAATTCGCGCCGTGTTAACCAATCAGGAGCTTGCTCTAGTAGTGACGTGATTACTAGCAAGCGGAGGCGGAATTCCGAAACTATGGAGGTCAAAATCGCTGAATGTGGAGGAGCTGTACGATACATCTTCATACTTTAATAGAAACAGGAATAAAAAGGAAATAAATACTAGATTCATTAAACCAAAGTTTGCCTATTAGATACACCCAAAACAAATTTTACCTTTTTACCGATTTATTCGCACAAGTCGCCTTTGGTGTGAAAGCACCATCAGAATAGTTCGCGCACCACCACATTTTTGTAACCACATGTACTTTGTACGCACAGGACACACATGCACATTCAGTTTGTTTTGAAGGAATTAGTTGTTCCACAAGGTGGCAACGCTGTCCCAAAGTGATGTTTCATAGTAGAAAATGAAACTGAAGAGACAGATAAACAATAAAAAAAAATAGTGAAGACCGCAACAACAGGCGGTGAATGGGGCTTTGATTCAAAAGATTTCAAAGAAATTTGTTATCATCGGTCATGAATTATGGGGGAAAGTAGAGCAGAATCTGGACATGAATGAAGTTTTCTAGAGCACACGTGTCAACCGCCCGAGCACAACATCAGATGGAGTATATTTTGAAAAGTTTGACTGTACTGTAACGTATGCGTACAAAGACGAATTATACTTTGGGCTTTAGAATTTGTTTAGGTTCATATGTGTGCAATGTAACTGCATTCCTTGCGTCAAATTCTAGTTTTTCATTTGTTGCTGACAGCAATCTATCAAACAGGCATCCCGAGCTCAAATCCTAGACAAAGCCACAGAGTACATCCAGTACATGCGACGAAAAAACCACACACACCAGCAGGACATTGACGATCTGAAGAGGCAGAACGCTCTGCTGGAGCAGCAAGGTGGGTGTTGCTGCGTTACTCCTCACTTTTGTCATCTGGTCATGCCGATCTAAGTCTAATTTGGCTGTTGTAGTTCCATTGTGTCTCATACAACGTCGTCTCTGTTTCATTTCCAGTACGGGCACTGGAGAAAGTCAAGGGGACCACACAGCTGCAGGCCAACTACTCCTCTTCAGACAGCAGCCTGTACACCAACCCCAAGGGTAGCGCTGTATCAGCCTTCGACGGTGGATCCGACTCGAGCTCGGAGTCTGAGCCGGAGGAACAGCGTTCCCGGAAGAAGCCCCGTGGGGAGGACAGCTAAACGGCGGATCCCCAGCCTGCTCCACGAAGTTCTCCTCTGAGGGGAGGGAGAGTTACAGCAATGGTCTGTTTCTTGTTGTTTTTTTTGTGTACCTCAATTGCCCCAAACCTCCTTGATCAATCTCTTTCAGTGAATGTCAACCCTCGATTCCTCGCCTGAAGAAACCTCCGCCAGGTTTACAAAAGAGAGGGACGTCTGTTACGGGAAGAACACTCACAGAAAACACAGCTTGTTTTTACTCTCCCTCCCTCTCCAACTCTGTTCGTCCATCTTGTGTCCTGGCACACGCAACAACAAACGATGATTTAAACCCAAAATGAGGCAGCTTTGCAACTTAAGGACTTGATGCTTTGTTTTTGTTTTTTTGTACCCTTGTCTGCAATCCCTCCAGGTGGATATACAAAGGGTTGAATGAGGCGTACAGCTCCTAGCACTGCTAAAATATAATTTTTTTTTGTTGAGTATCTTAAAGCCTGCTTAGAACTTACCCTTAGCTGAATTGTCCCGAGTGGTTTGCCTTTCTAAACATTTGTTACTTTTCCATAAAGGAATGTTTTTGAAGCATTTATCAATGTACCCCTTGTTAGACCTATGGGATGAGTGATACGTTTTGATGTTATCGATAAAGTCCCTTATTTAAAAAATACAAAAAACAAAAAAAATGCTTTATGGGAAGGCTGCTGAGCTTGTGTTGTATTTGTTGTTTTAGCCTGATGTAGTAAAGTTTACAGGTTGGGGAAAAAAAGAGATTTTCATTTAAAAATAAGTGCTAAAGCATATATTTTGCATCTGTCATCTGAGCCTCCCAAACATGTATTTTATGTATTTCACTCCATATTGGGAATATAAACGTTCCAAATGATGTTTCCCCCACAAAGCTAGTCAATATTGAAAGAGTAGATTCATGTCGTGACTTTTAAAGGTAAATGTTCTAAATGTTCATCGAAAATTTGACCGCTGCACACCACAAAAGTTGCATTTTGAGTGTCTAGGAGACATGATTGTGTGCGTGTATCTTTTACCATATTTTCCACTTAGTACATTTAGTAAACTGAGTAGGTCTTTCTTTGTCTGATTCCATTCCATGGAAATTACAGGTATGTTGTACATACTGCCAACAGTTGTCTTGCAAGTTGAGGCCTACCTTTACAATGAGAATATAAATAAAACTATTTTATCCTTTACATACGATGCGTAGTTTCTTTTGGTTCTTGATCTTTTTGAGATCCCTAGGTCTCAATTGTCCACATCTCAAATTGAAGTCTTTTTAACATTTCTAAATGTTTGTGATGCCTAAGGATTATATATAATATATATAAATATATATATTTTATTTTTTACTTGCAATTTCTACCAGATTAAATATTACGCCCCTGGTTACACACAGACAAGGCTAAAGCCTAGTCCATGACCAAAATGTAAATCTGAGCTGTTTCAACAGAAAAAGAAATTTGCACTGACTGATCTTGCAACATGTCAGTGCTTTTGTTTTGTCTTTAGGTGCATAAAAATATATAAAAATTACTTAAATGTTCTAATTAAACTATGGCCTAATCCTGGCTAAGGCTAAGCCCCGTCTATGAAACTGGGCCTTAGAGCTTGACTTGATTATATACGCTGACATATTACATTAATATAATGCAATCTCCATGGCCATTTTTATAAATGACCTTTTCAGGTCCAAAAGTTACACACACACACAAAGAAAATTAGTTGTTGAGGGGGTGAATAAAAAAAAAAGTAAAGCAATTATCTAAATTTGTCACAAAGACCAGTAGCCCTGGCCTCCTGATTGTGGGTCAAAATAAAACTGTTGCCGTTTTAAATGATACTTGTCTTATAAGTCAATACTCACAGCTGAAATTGTTTTTCTTGATCATTTACTCACAGTCATGTTTCCAACCTGTATGACTTTGATAGAGTTTTCTCAAACACTTGAGCTCAGATGGTAAACTCAGAAACAGACAAAAAAGCACCATATTATGTGTGCTTTAATCAAAGTCTTGATAAAATTTAATTGAATTAGGTCCCCTCCATTGCAATTCTCAAGTTTCGTTCATACTTATGCATATTCATATGCTCACATCAGAAGATGCTTCACCCCATTTAAATTAACGTGGGCGAGGATGAATTTTATGGATTATTTTAATGCTGCTTTTTTTTGTTACACGCCAGCCTTTGTTCCCATTTCATTTCATTCACGTGAAATCGCAGTGTCACCATTCTTCCAAACTTCTCTTTTTATGTTCCACAAAAAAGTCATACAGTTTGCACCACAGACATGAGAGTGAGTAAATAATGACAAAATTTTCATTTTTGGATTAACGGTTCCTTTAATGCACTATGATAAAATGTGATTCTGTTTTGATATTTTATACCAGCATATTAAGATTAAATGCATGAGTAAATACACTTTAAAAGCTCATTGAACAGCACACATGATGTTTTTCAATTGCAGCCAAAGATTACAAAACGTAAACACTGTATTCATGGCTGATATATCTATATCAACATATCTGGCAGTTATCCTATTCATTTCAGTCAAACAGCACTCCAAATTAGAGATGACAGAAGTCAAATAATGGACTGCCCACAGTGAGTATAGATCATCCTCAATACACCAGCTAGGAAATAAAAACAAACTTCCATCCAAATCTTTATTTCTGTCCAGAACCTACTGCCACGTGCACTTTGGGAAACATTTACCAAAGCCCAAAATATGTGCAATATCAATCAATGAGTGGTGCATGAAGAACACCTCGCCTAGTCAGTCTCTAATGTTTTCCCTGGCTAAAACCCATAACCCCATGCTGAAGCTGTAGTATCAGGCCCTCAGAGTGTTTCTCCATCTGTAGATGCTGTACAGACCAGCAAAGGACGTTTGGCTACAGCATTTACAGAAGATGCCTCTGCGTTAGGTCAAGCTAGCTCAAACCCCCAAATATGTTTATAATAGAAAAAGAGAAAGAGTCTATGACTGGTCCATTGCACTTGGTGTCGATCCCGTCTGAACTGGAACGGGTAACCGGTGAAAATGTTCAATCGCTTGGGCGACCTTCTCTGGGCAGATGTTGTAAACTGGATGAGTTGGTGCCTGAAAAGAAGGAATATAAGAACATTTTTTGTTAGTACATTTATCATTTCTGTACAAAATAATTTTCAGTATCTCTCACCAGTCTGTTCTCGTCCCGACCGAGGATCAGCTCATTGTGGAGGTCTTTGTTTCCAAAATGCTGGGCTACTGAGAGTCCGCTCAGACAGTAGCAGGTGTGGTAGAAATCTCTAGACCTGTGGGGAATCAGTGAAGAATTATTATGGAAGTCTACTTTGGTCTGCATAGTCAGTAAAAGGACGAAAAATCCAAGATAATTGTATTTTTCAGATTTTAAATTTGACTTTTTTTTTTTGTTTGATCCACAAGGTTAAACAAGACAGATGTAATGGTTTTTAAATTACGTTTCCAGAACAAGGTTTGTGTTTTGTTCATTACTCCAAAAGGATATTTACAAATCATTAAAAATCTGTTTGTGATTCATAGAAAAGAATCAATTCAAAAGAACAATTCACACACAAATTTGAATTTACAACAGAAAGTTTCACTCCACACAAGCGCTCTAGATGAGCATTATCTTGCTGATGAAATGTTATAGAGTGAAGCAGAACTAGAAAATGCATATTCATGATTAAAATACAAGTAAGTAATGTATGTAATAATCTAAACCAGCGGTTCTCAATTCCCCCCCTCTGCACATTCTGTATGTTTCTCTTGTCGCTTCAGACGTTTGTTCCTGTAAAGTGGACATTACCGGATATTCCGACATGATTCCAGATTCCAAAGCAAACTTATACGTTCCATTCACAGTGCATTGAAGTGTGCAAGATTTTATTTAAATCATATTTATTTATTTACAGCACCAATCCGTGAATGAATGTTTACTTCGCTTCGGAACTGTAACGCATTTCCCCTGCTCAGGGAATAGGAAGCAATGAACACTTTGTAGGGACCATGCACGGAGCTCTCTTCTATTGAGCTGATTATCAGAATCAGGTGCATTAACAAAGAGAAACATGCAAAATATACGTGTTTCCTCGAAGAAAACACTACAAAATTAGTATATTCTTAATTTTAGTGGTACCATAATGATAAATGATTTAAAACTAAAAAAAATAAAAAATTTTATTTTATTAACTTGAAGAACCAGGGTTCCCACTATCTTGAATCTGGATATATAAGGAAGTTTTTTTTTCAAAATCCTTATCCAGTAAACCACAAGAAGCTGGAAAGGTCACAGGCCTTCAAATATTGTCTCTTTGTGATTTCATTTGACACAATACTGGTGATATCATTGCAATCTTATAAACTGTATTGTATATGTATGTGTGTGTGTGTGTGTGTGTGTGTGTGTGTGTGTGTGTGTGTGTGTGGTGGAGGAGATGTACTCACTTGCCCGGTTTGTCCAGAAGGCCTCCACCAGGATTCTGGCAGCAGAGGAGGATGTATTCCTGCAGAGCCTTTCTCTCAAACATCCAGCTACTCACACTCAGTGTTGAGTCTCCTACACACACATACACACACACACACAGAGTAATGTTTTCATAAATGAATCTACTAAATCTGACACTAGACCCCATGTGTTTTTATATCCTAATAAAGACAGAAAGTATATCAGAAAAAACACAGACAAAAATGTGTAAATTAATAAATGCAAACTGTAACCTTATGAACCTTGTAGTATTCACTTGATAATCCCTAAATTCATATATAAAGCAAAAATGTTAGCTGTTTTTCTAGGATGACCGCTCACCTTCTTTAAAAAGAGCCCTGTGGAGTAATGGTAATAGTCCTGCTTGCCAGAAGGAGTAACACCCATCCACCAGCTTGTTACAGCGACCCTGAAATCCACCTTCAAAACGCATTTGTTTGCTGGTTACCCAGCGCTAATGAAGGGAAAAGAGAGAAAAGCCTCCAATTTACTGGTTTACAAGTATCAGCACAGAAAGATCATTAGTGCTACTTCCTTATCGTTAAGACAAATCTGCCTGTGCACCCGGACTGTTAATGTCAATGTCTGCCAAAGAGCCTGGAGATACGCTGATCTAAGCATCTACAATTTTGCAGCACACTGATGTTAATATTTCCAAGCATGTTTAGTGTCCCTGTGGAACCGGTAATGAGACGCTTCTCCTCCAACGTTCAGGATACACACAACTGACCTTTTAACGCATCTCATAAACAGGAAGAGCCGAGGTAAATAAAAGGTGGAACTGTAGCAAAGGGAAAACAAGGCAAGACAGAGGACTTACTAACAAGGCTTTGAGATCCAGCATATGTTCTTTGCCCAATATGACCAGAGCAGCAGTACCACAGAAGGTGTAGCCACCATGTGCCTCAAGTCCTGGAACTCCACCTAAACCGCCCTCCCAGTTCTGACAGCTGAAGGCCAAAAGTAAGCACAACATCACAGTATTTATCAGTCAGTCATATCATTGTGTGTGCTGTCTGAGATTTAAAAAAGCCCCTCATTTAGGAACAGAACATGTTTTTGTGTTTAAAACGTGAAACACAGGGCAGTGTTTTTTAGGATCTGTCATGCACAAAAAGACATGAATGCAATAGTCTAAAGTGTCTGTCTAGACTAGAGCATGTTTACATAAAAAAGCAATGGAAAAGCCAATAAGAAGAATGCAAAACATGTTCTGAGTGAATAGCCCATTAAAACTTTTCCTAAAAATTCTGAATTAGTTTTCGTTTTCAACCATGTTATATATGATCACATCAAATTTATAGGGATCAAATATGATCTATATATATATATATATATATATTTATATTTTATCAAAACTCAATATTTGATTTTATATACTTTATTATACAATATGAATATGAAGTTAAATAGAAATATGATCAAACTAAAGTGACAAAAACACATAACAAAATACCAAAAATTTACATTAAAATATATTGAATTATCTAGGCTATATAATATAATATTATAAGATAATTCAAGACATTAACAAACTATACTCACCACTAAATAATACTAAATGAACATTGACCCAAACAACCAGCCTACATTTCACAATGGAGCAGATGGCTTAATATAGGCACAATTTAGGCACCTAATTGGTTCACCTTATATTTGAATCAGCCAACCGTACTCACATACATAATCTAACAGAGGTTAATTCAGATAGGGCTGACATGGAATTAAAAAAAAAAAAAAAAACATTTGGGATCCATACTTCAAGCCACTAGCGTGCCAACATTGGCTCCACTATGAAAATTTGTTTAGGATAATCTGAATGCAACTAAACTGGAATGTTTGTAAAAGACAATGTGGAAGTAGTTACCTGAGAATCCAGTTGTGCGTCCCATCAAACAAGGTGGGGGTGATTATGTTGGTGAGTGAAGCCACAGAAGCGGCACAATACGCACTCCTGTCAGATCAGAAACACAAGAGCAACCACGAGTCAACAGACAAACAATGATCACCATCTATGCATATTAATAACCGTAAGCTACATTATTAGAATAAGCATATAAGCATGTGAGATCCAATTACTTTTCAAAATGACTTTCTTTGTTTGTCGCCTACAACGAACATGAAGCATTTTTCTAGAACTAATCTGTCTGCTGGGAAAAGTAAAAGGTCACTCTGGAAAAATACTTCAGTACAGCAACATCAGTATATGGGGAATAAAGATATGTGCGGCTGTTGTAAAGAGGCTTCAGGGTTCGCTGGAACAGTGGTGACAGAGCTTACCTGACGTCCACCTCCCCACCCACATGCATCACAAAGGAGCCATCTGGCTGCTTCACAGAGTACAGGAAGTCCAGGAGCTTCTCTCTGGTGGGGGAGGAGGCAAACAGAATGTGTTTCCATGGTATTATGAGCAATTCAGCATCTGTAGGCAAGCAGGTGATAATACAAAGCAAATGTGAAACCTGTTGATGACATTGTAGGCCTCCTCTGTGCCCAGGATGCAAAGGGTGTTTACAGCTGCGTAGGTGGGAGCCAGGTGAGCGTGTTGACCCGGACCACCACCGAACCCACCTGTCCGATTCTGACATCTGGCCAGGAACTGGCACACACTGGCAGACAATGGTTAACATTGATATATTTACAACAACAGACATATAAATGTGATAAATGTAAAAATAAATCTTGACTAATTAACTTAAACTAAAATGGATTGTTTCAAATGTTGCCAAGTGAATGTAAGCATCACAACATCATATTGTACAGTATAAAAAATTAATATTCAGTTTGAGATTTGCTCAAGATTAATTTTAACAATATTAAATTATTTGTGCTTTAAAAAATAACTTTAAGTGAGTATTAAAATGATAGTAAAGAATCTAAAAGTAAAAATATGCTAAATAAACTGCAATAAAATGCAATACTGACAGATATCAATATATTATTCCAACTGATAATAAATATTAATGAATGCTAATAAAATTTATATTCATATAAATATATTTAAATAAATATCTAACTTGACTTTGCTATTAAAGTCAAATTTGCTATTAATGCTGTGATCTTTTTAGAAAAGCATTAAAAACACTAAAGAATACAGTAATCATAGCAAATATATGACTACAAAAAGAATATTCTTATGAATTCACCTGTGTGTTAGTTTTTTTTTCTTCCAGATTGTCTTTATATTAATAACCACCCACAATCCTTCAACCCAGCAGCTATAATGCAATCTAAGCATAGTCTGCATAGAGAATGAATGCATCTGCGCATAGCTACAAACGTACTGCAACTTTGACTTTATCTGTAGTGGTCACATTAAGACCAGGATAGTAACTGGGTAAGGGGATCTAAGCACCTGTCTCACTGCCACGTGTACTCCGACAGTGAACTGCAGAGAAGAGCTGGTACTCACTCTGAGGCAACTGCTGCCGGCACAGGCTCCTCTAGCAGCTCCAGACTGTGCAGGATCCAATAGCAGAGCCAAGGCCGGCTGGCATCCAAACACTGAAGCCAGACAACATGCAGATTCAGCAGCCATTACCACCAGTCTCACACACAGAGCTGCTCTGGAACATGGTGTTCTCAAACAAATCCACACAAACGCTCAACTACCCACCCACCCACAAACACGCGTATTGTATCATGAGGCTGTAGATCCTTAATAGCTTTGTGTATTCCAGTTTTGTGTGTTTGGTATAAATGAAACTAAACTGTTGGGGGAAAAAATCCAGTTACATGGAGTTCAACCAAACATAAAAAAACTGTAATCATTTACTCAACCTTGTGTCACCAACACAAATTCAATAACTGCATGATTTTCAAACCCAAAATGAAATATTTAACAGAATATCTAAGCTGCTCAATAAATACACTGAATTGTCCTAAAATTATTATTTAGATTTTTTTTACTGTAAGTTGAAAAGTCCAAAGACTTTTTCCACCCATGAAATAATGTAAATAAAGACACATTTTTGTAATTATGGGTGAACTAGTCAGTGTCATTGTTATTATCTTTTACTAACACTAAAAACCAAAACCATTTTTTCATTACTTAAAAATAAATATTAACTGTCTGAAAAAAAAAGAAAAAAAGAAAATAAACTCACAAGCCGAAGTACTAAAATAAACTAAATTGAAAAAAAACTAAAACATATTATAAAGGTATATTATTAAGACATAGAAACACATAAAATATTAAATAAAAAATTTGACGCAAAATATTAAAAACTATAATAGTATATTGTTGATACTAAAACACTGCTTTACGTTTTTTCAGAAGACATTGTTTACCTCATATGCATCAGAGAGATGGCGTAAACCTTTCTTCAGATAATGATAGTGTTGCTCCCTCAGTAAAGCAGGCCTGAAAAAAGAATGCATAACCATCCGTTTAATCATCTTACTGGAGTCTAGCTATAGCAAACGATAAATCATTTTTACATTAAACATATCTCTCCATTCACATACTGGCAAATGATTAATTTCAACTTTCATCAAGATTTATAATAGCCTAGTACAAGGCAACAACTTATTTGTACAAAGTAAGTTCAACAACTGAGCTGACATCCTCCAATTATCACCATCAAAGGAAGTGGCAGTGTTAAAATGATAGAGTCCATGAGTCAGAACAGCCTACACACAGTACGCTTGACTGCAGCGCTGGCCGCAGAGGTGCTGGGGCATGTTTAATTTGAGGGTACCTCAGCTGAAAGAACAGATCATTAACCCCTGTTCTTTCCTCTGCTGCTCTCTGCTGGGCCACAGAAAGCACAGTCATTACATTTGTGACAAACTGATCAGAGTATGGCCTTCAACAGGCAAGTTTCATATGAATAAATGAAGAAACTACAATATTTTTTCAGGGTTCATAGATGATAACTGGAAGTTAAAAAGAGTGGAATTTATTTTAAATAGACATCTTTTGCAACACTGTAAATGCCTTCATTGGCACTTTTGATCAATTTAATACATCCATGCTGAATAAACATTTATTTATACTGACCCCAAATTTTTTAACAGCTGTGTATATTTCTTAATTATTTACCATACTACAAGAACATATTGTCATTATCATATTACATTCAATAAACTGTAAGCTTAGTGCTTACAAAATGTGTTTATCCACAGTTTTCTCACTGGAGTGTAAAATTAGAAAAGTTGTAAATTTGACAGAGGCAAAAAGTACCATCTGTATATGTGGCAGAACAGCTGATGTGCTACTACAGCATCTAGTTCAAATGTTTGGGGTTACACAACCTTTGTCTGGCAGTCTGATTACATCAGTTTAATCACAATTGGTTTCTCATTTCATCTACAAGTACAAGTGCTAGGAGTATAGAAGTTCTGAAATACACAGACCTTGTGTTGAAGTGAAAGGGAAGTGAAAATTTGATTAGATTAGATGTACAAGATGCTAGGGCTGGGCAATATATACTGAAATGTTATCATATGATGGTCTAATAATTTATATGAAATGATAGATTATAATCGACCCTTCGCTGGAAACTTGATTGACAGGTAATCTGACCAGTCTTAATGCTGAATTCAACTTCAGAAAACTAGCTTTTTTATTACTTTTCTATGTATTATTATTTTTTTATTTATTGTAAAATTAACACACAAAAAAGGTCTCTATCGATTGTTCAATTCTTTTTCTATTCTATAGACTTGTTATAACACTCGTGTATCACTGTTGTTTTTGATTGCTTCCATTGTCCTCATTTGTAATTCGCTTTGGATAAAAGCATCTGCTAAATGACTACATGTAAGTGTAATGTAATGAATCTATTAAGCTATTTTGTTTGACAAACAAATAGACAGGACAGTAAATTAATATTGTTGGACTTGAACTTGAAAATGGTGTTTACTGATGTTTTTTGGCAGTTGAGAACTTCTGATGTTCATTCATGTTTATTTTGTGCTATAACTAGTAAAGAAGAAGAGATGACAGCAATCTGTCACAACACAATAAAGAGCCACACAATGGTATTTATAGTTTGAATTACTCAAAAACCAAATAAAAGACAGAATTTGAAAGCTAAGAATTTTTTCATACCAAAAGTAACTTGCTCTGTCATGTCTGTGGGTTAGTTTTCAGCTTCCACTTTGCTCCGCAATGCTTGATAACATGATGTGTGGCATGAGGGCGCTATATGGAAGTAGCAACTAAGGGCGGCAGGTTTTTGCGAAGGGCCACTTACAGAATCTCATGACTATAATGTATTGTTAAAAACTAAGATTAATGCAGAAAAGACGGCATAAAATTTCACTTCTCTTGCAAACTATCCAAGAAGTATTTATGTGTTCTAGCAACTAGTTCCCCATTTGAAGGTTTTTTGTATGCTATTGGGAACAGTGTCATGCCACACAGCATCTCTTAAACCACAAACCGGGGATTGTGTTCTTCGTTGCTAAAAACTTGTGAAACACTTGCATAAGTAACCCCAGTTGTCAAATTTGCAAAAACGTAACATTTTATTGCTTCCAAGAAGCTGTCAAAATATACTTTTTGCCCTTTTTTTTTTTTACATATTGTCAGATTTAAATATGTTATTTTAATTAAAATAAGTAAATGGTCACATATTAAACTGTGTTTTTGTTGCTAAACATTTTGAATGCATTTAGATACAATAGCGGTCTATCCAAATCATCCATTTTTAAATAAGGCAGAAGAAATCACCAAATGCAAACCTATTGAGATATATGATTATTGTCAGATTTCGGGAAAATATTTGTACCAAATTTTAGGTATATTGCCCAGAGCTACCAAATCTACCAAATTAGTATCCTAGTTTTCTGCATATGTTGTGATGCCACAAACTAACACAAATGAAAAGACTGTGCTACAAAACATACATGGCAGACACAAACAGCGGACAATCTAATGTTGGTTTTGTTGCCAAAAACATTTTATGAACATATTGTACTTGTACAGAATAACAGTGATTGCAGTCTAAAAGCAGCACAATGCTTGAACTGATTTAACAATATAGTGGAGATCCCGCTTTGTGTTAATGGCCAGAGAAGGCTAAACTTTACTTACTGCGGTGAGGTGTGCATTTGCTGGTAAACACTGTACACCTCTTGAATACTGCGTTCAACTTTTCTCTAAATTTAATGATAAAACAGGAAACAAAAAATGTGGAAGTGAATTAACCAAATAGAAAATGTGACAACAAGCCAAATGACATGCAGACAGAAAGGTACACTGTGGTCGATGCTGCTTGTATATATATGGGTAGCTGACATCACATCCTGTTGTGTCATGCAAATACACAAAAATACTGCCTTGTATATTCATTTTGAAAATCATAGTATGGCTTAATGCTTAATTTCTAATTTTCTAAAATGCAGAGCAATAACAGTCTCACTTTATTTTACAAAATGAAGGAAACTGAAAATGCTGTCTTTAAATGATTATATCGTTGATAATACTATTGTGTTTGAAAAATGTTTAAATAAATAATAACCTCTCATGTTTAACTGTCAACTACCCATATAACAAAGCAGGTCACACACTACAGTGCAACGTAACATAAACCAGTGAAGTATGAGCAGATTCTCCAACGTTTACAAACGTTCACTCAGTAATTAATAGTCTGACATCATTTAGACACGTTCATGTTCTCCCTAACATCTCTTTTTTTGTGCGTTCACAACATGAGGCCAGGTAAATGATGACAGAATTTCAATTTTTGGTGAACTATCTCCTTAAAATGAACCTATACTATTTATAAAAGTGTATTAACACTAGAGTAATGAGTACTATGTGAGCTGGATGCAGTGGCATTAATTTAATTACATTCTGCACGCGCAGAACACCCTGCAAGATTTTGGTAAGCACTGCTGTATACCTCAGCAAAGTGATGAAGAGACAGAGTTAGCTTTACGCTAATACCAATTAGCTAACTAATACTAAGAGTTAAGCTCACCTGTTCTTTCGAGGTGACCGTTTGCACTTCGTCATCGTTAAAAAGCTCAGATGAGTGTGATTCACGAAAGCATCGCAGAGGAGACGCCTCTTCCATGATGAGATTTGAAAACACATGCACTGTAGCAGAAAGGAAGCAGTTTTCCAGCAGAGCAAGTGTCAAGACAGCGTGGGAGGGGTTTCCTCAATGGAGTCAAGTGACTTACAGCTCAAGTACGGAAAGCCTGAAGGCACATATGAGAAAGCTGATGAGACAGACGTTCTGCAGTTCGGCTGAAAAAAAAGATTATGTGATTCTTTTACGTCATGACGCATTACGCATTACATCCTTGCGTGGCATTAAAAAATAAATGTTTTTGTTTTAATCATGGCTATTCATAATTGTATTTTATTTTGCACGTTATTCATACATTATCTATTTTGTTATATGTCCTAAAACGTTAAATAAAGTCATATGTAGACACACACAACGTTAATGATTAATATTTTTAGAAAATATTTGATTGATAATGTCATTTATTTTATTACTTTTTTATTTAGTTAGTTTTATTTGTTTAGTTTTGTCCATGATTCACTTAAAAAAAAATTAGAAGCAAAATATAATTTGTGTTTACATTAAACAATACTAAAATTAAATGATATGTTTTGAGTGAAAACACGTTTACACGTTGTAATAAAATAAAATAAAGCCAAATGAGAGTCCTCGGTTCAAGTGATTCAAGAACGATTCGATTCGATTCGTGAACAAATCGTTTAGTCCGGTTCATCTCAAAAGATTCGGGCATCGCTAATTATAACTATCCCCTTGTTGTTGTGTTTTTTTTTTTGTAAACAGGAAAAAACGGAACCGCTACGAATTTATGACGGCATAAAAAGCTAATGTTATAGATTTAATTTGTTTTATGCCCCAGTTTTTATATTTTGCCAACATTATACTGTAAACACACACACACACACACACACACACACACACACACACATATATATATATATATATATATATATATATATATATATA
>JAUMHE010000030.1:1372977-1388948 GCA_032359235.1 Enteromius mattozi | reverse complement strand
AATTAATCGGTTATCGGCAAGTACGGACCAACCCAGCTATCGGTATCGGTAAAATTCAATATCGGTCGACCTCTAGTATGTATATGTGTATAAAAAAAAAAAAAAATAATAATAATAAACAAATACATTATTATTATTATTATTATTAGTGGTAGTGGTGGTGGTGGTACATTGATACCAAGTCGGTATTAAAAAATGAAAACGTTACGGTAGCAGTTTTTTTTTGTTGTTTTTCCACAATTACCAGTTGTACCAAGAACCCGGTGATTGAAACGTACAGTCCCATGATTTCCTCGATGCGGCGGGATCAAGTTTAAAAATGGAATGTAGCCTACTATTTGCTATATGGACTAGTATCTGTAAATATTAGGACGCAAAACTCGATTCAGATATGAATTTAGCAGGTTTTGTGCCAATAAATGAATGGCAGAAACGTGTGATTTTTGTTTACTAAATACACTGAAGCTTGTGTAACACTTTCTGTAATTTCAGCATCTGCCATCTCAATGAGGACATAAATACATAAACAACATCTCTCAACTGCCATCAGTCACTTCACGTGCGTTTTATTTCATTTGAGAAAAACCAGCGTCATATCGTATACACACAGAAATGTAAAGGTATTCACTGTAACCAGTCAAAATAAGTTCATTTTAGATATTGTGTTAGAAATATATTTCTATTATTTAGAATAATGTATGTGATAGTCTACTACTACCACTACTGTTTAAAAAGTAATAGCATTTAATTATTTAATTTATGTTATTAAAGGCAGAGTAAGTGATTTCTGGAAGCCAATGTTGATATTTGAAATCACCAAAACAAACACACTCCTACCACAAAAGGCTCTCGCCCCTTATTTTGATAGCTCCGCCCCACACATACATAGCCTACGCAACACAGACAATGATTAGTTCTATAAAACAAAGCAGAACCAATGTCACACTGTCAACATGGGTCGTGAGTGGTGTGACAAAATAGGCTACTATAGAAGTCATTATAATCAGTGATGCTGTCTACACATTCTATTTATGACGTGCTGACACATATTTCAAATCCTATTCAATGGTTGCTTTATCGCGTCCAGTGTAGGCAGACTTTAGCTGTTGCGGCATGGTGTCTGGTGTAGACAGTTATACTCGCCTCTCGAGAAGAACCAAAGCAACAGCGTCCGATTGCAGGCCGCCTTCCGCTTGTTGAGTTCTCTCCAGTGCAGGAAAGCTGATCCAATATTTACACGGGTCCTACTTCTTGCCTTACCGTTCCGCAGACATTTTCCTCTCTTGTTTTTTATCTTTCTGTCACTCGGTTCGGCTGTTCACTGAACGCACTCTCCTTCAACATCATTAGTAGATACGCCCCTTATTGCTGATTGGCTACAAGCTTGTTTAGGTTCTCGGCCCCGACTCTGTTTTCTAAAGAATTTTTGAAAAAATCTCTTACCTGCCTTTAATTAATCAAATGTGCATAAGAAAATCTGATCAAGCTTGGAAATGTTATGAATAATAATTAAAAAATAAATAATAATTATTGTTCAATGTCATTGGTTTCTGTAGTGAATATCCATGCTTTTAGTTATGAGCTGTATTAAATTGGGTTGATATTGGTATTTAAAATGGTCCAAGATTTTTATTTTTTTTTCCATTCTTTCCTGTCTTAATACTGTGCTGTCTGGAAATTTAATGGAAATTCATAGGTCATAAGATGTGGGAACAGCCATGTAACTCTATAACTCAATTTTTTTTAAAGCAATTTTTTTGTTTGTTTGTTTTTTGTCTTTTTTGTGATTAATGATGAGATGTAGTAACAATGTGTCATTAGCCCAGTAAAGCAAGTGAGAATCATGCTCTCATTCATGTCTCTCCTGTATTGAGAAACAAAAATGTATTGAGAAAGAGAGATGGACAGACAAACTGGGAGGAGGGAGAGTGTGAGAAAAAAGAAATAGGAAGGCCAGGAAAAATGTGGTGGGTGCGTGGGAGACCA
Organism: Enteromius mattozi; assembly: GCA_032359235.1. Lineage (NCBI taxonomy): Eukaryota > Metazoa > Chordata > Actinopteri > Cypriniformes > Cyprinidae > Enteromius > Enteromius mattozi. Next base: position 1,386,962 of record JAUMHE010000030.1, on the reverse strand, counting down.
CATCAACCTCAGTCAGTCGAGTGGTTCCTCTTTAGTGGGTAAACACTGTCTTCCATGGTTGATGGATGAAAAATTAGGGGTTTTATCATCAACCACCAGGCAGCACAAACCTCTGTCTTTCCATTCGTATTCCTGCCATTAAATATTGTGTTAATGCGGGATTATGTTGTTGCTCATGACTTTTTTTTGCCCACACAAAATCGAAGCCTTTAAATGTAGTCACTCACAAATAAAAACAGAGGCAGAATATTTTCTGCCTGGCTAATAACTGTGGACAAGAAATCAGCTTCATCACTTTCTCTTGCTTTTGCAAATCTGACTGTGTTCCCAGCTGTACACATCAAAACAGAGGCACATTCCTCCTTAATTCATAATTTGAGGTGCACCACAGGTTGCCACTGAACATTACGAGTGATTGTAAGGAAAGGGGGTTTTGTCTGTTTGAAGTGGAGTTAAAAGGCCCCAGTTGTTTTTGGATGTTGCCCTGCACTTTGGAAATGTTAATATGTTAAAATGACATGATAACATTATTATGTGTAGTGTATACTTTGTTCAAAGTGATTTACAGTACATCAGACTTTTTACAACCTTGGGTGGCATTGCATTTTATTCATTGTACTTTTTTCCATTAAGTACATTTTATGTGGTGATATCTAAAATATCACAAATTAAATGCAGTTAGTTTTTGCAGTTAGTTTTCCGATTGACGTCAGACATTGTTTCTTAAAAAAAAAAAAAAGGCCCACAGTACCTCGGTATAAAAGTTATTGCAGATAGTCTCTTGTCTGTAGCACATTTCATAGACTGTCATGACGCCCAGCCTTTGACCTGAAGTGCACTTGGAAGCGTAAAGGAATGAGATAGTTACCACAAAAACCACATCATTCACATTCTCTCCAGCTCTACAAAGTTCAAATAACAGGACATGACAGTAGGAAACTCAGGTCGCTATTGATACTGCGGGAGTTATTTATCAGAGTAGAGATGAAGACATGCTGTCTGCCTCCCGACAGTCCCCTTCTCGCTCTGCTCTCTGGAATGAGGTGAGTCACATGCTGAAGCTTTAATCATCCTCCTGTAAGACTGCAGAGGGGTGGTCTGAGCCAAGCGTCTCGACTGTTCCTCACACAACAGGTGTTGTCGTTCCGTGGCCTGAAGGTGTGACTCAAAATGGGACATGTCATCACCCAGCCAAGCGAAGACGAGGTGCGTGTGACAGGCTGAGAGAAAGTACCTTTTTTACAGTAGGGAAGACAGTGTGGCTGTGGAGGAGAGGAATTGATAAAGCCAGTTGTAGGGCCTAGAAAATCTTGTTTTCCCACTTTAATCCTTTGTTTTCAGCTTTACGTTTTCTAGATTCTGTTTGAATGGTTTCATAAACTTGTTATAATCTCTAAACAAAACAATTATTTAAACATTAACAGTTTAAATAAAGAATTTTTAAATAACTTTTACGTTCATTCATTTATTCATTCATTCCAGATGTTTATTTCACGAGTTCGCGCTTCCTTATGATAACAATTTTGGCGTATTTGGCGTGCTGTCCAGAGGGCGAGCCCGGAGGTCGGCTCGAACTCCGCTTGCCCCCTGGTAGGAAGACGCAGAATGAGGCGGAGAAGGGGTGGAGGAGGGATGCGTAACGAGATGTGGAAGGGAAGGAAGCGGGCTTATTTAAGGGGAAGGCTTATGGTTTTGGTTGGACGAGACGGAATTAGATTGATTGGGAAATGCGGTTCCAGCTGCGGCTAATCATGCGTACGCGCTCCTCCCGAAATTTGTTTATCAACAGCACTTGTTTATTTATTCCAGATTTATTTTATTTTATTTTACCCCAGAAGTGTCTGGTTTTTATGAAGTAATAAAAATGTATCAACAGAAAGGTGGTAATAAAATGAATTTACAAAATCCTCATTCACATAGAGACATGCAGAACAGGCAGACTTCATATTTAAAGTAATAGTTTACCCAAAAATTAAAATTCTTTCATCATTTACTCACCCTAGAGTAGTTGCAAATCTCTATGAATTTCTTTGTTCTGTGGAACACAAAGGAAGATAGTCTGAAGTAAAGTTTGTAAGCAGAATTTTCCATTTTTGGGTGAACTACTCCTTTAATATTGTGATTTATTCACCCAGGTTTTGCGATATCTTGTGACATTCTGCTTTATACAGTGAATTAAATTTTTATGACTGCATTCTCTGATGCCATTCATGCTTTTTTTTCCAGCATCACAGAATTTATCGAGCCCTACAGTTGTGCTGGTTTTGTGCTGGGTCTTGAATGAATGAATGAATGAGGAATGTGCTCTTTTCAAAGGTCCAAAAAGTCTTTCTGGAAATATCCACTTCTGAGCAGTTTTGTTGAGCTTGTGTGGAGAATGTTGTTTGCCTAAAAGCGGTTGTCCTTTTGTCTGAAAGGCTGCAATTATATGAATTGTTCTTGTGTTCAACACTATTGTTTTTCTTCCTTGGTTTTGCAGAAAGATTTCAAGTGAGTTCAGCCCAGTACCACATTTCCTCCAAGCCTACAGACGTTCTTTATTTCTTCCTTGTGGTTGGAAATCCTGCCATTTCTTTACGACTTACAGCAGTCACACTTTTGATACTTACTCTTTGCTTTATGAATAAGTCTTGCATATTTTAATTAAATTTTTTGAAGGGGTCATCTAAAGAGGAACCAGTTCCTCCTTAATCTTTTGGGAGGAAAATAATTTGGAAACATGAGCACTCAACCTCCTTACTCCCCAATAAAAAGATTTATTAAACTCAAAATTCCTCAAAAATGTTCCTCAACTTTGTAATGCCGATGAATGCATCGCCATATGTGTACAAATTAGCGATTCCAACATGTTTAGAAGAAACTTGATGTTCCCAGACACAGTAAGGTAATGAAGAGAGAGTCAGAAGATCTGTTCCTTTTTATCTGGCTAAATGTTTTGCCCCTAATTTCAGCATTGACTGCTTTCTGAATCAGTCATGGGTAATGCAGGCTTTGAGAAGGTGAATTTTGTTTCCACACTGTTCTTTTTTTAATGCCCGTTATTTTTTTTTCTTTCTTTTTTGTATAAAGGTTTGTTCCTCTGTGTACTTTAGTGCAGACTGAACCAGAATCTTTTAGGAATTTTATTCATTGTTCATTCATTCAGTCCAACCATACACTTGGTTACGTAATGTTTTTCTCCTGTTTCCAGCTTAAGCTAACACATCTGATTCAGTTTGTCAAGTGCAAAGCAATTAGTGTAGTAGTTAAAGCTGGTATGTTTAGGCTTGGATTGATAGGATTCCCTTAAGGGTGCTTCAGGTTACAGGTAGATAATGACTTGGTGAATTGGAAATGTGACATAAACAACAATTAAATGGTTACTAAGAGTAGGAGCTGTATATATCTGAAATTTAAGATTAAACTTTATATAAAATGGTCTCTCTTTTTATATATATATTTTTAATATTTACTCTTATATTAAGCAAAGCTGCATTAAAATGCAACAAAATAACAGTAAATAGACAACATCAAGTAAATGCAAATGCTACATTATTACATAATGCTGAACTTTCTATTCATCGGAAAATACTAAATAAATGCTACAAATCAGCATGATTTCTAAATCAGAATAATTTCCTAACGATCACATGATACTGAAGCCTGTAGTAAGGGCTGCTGAAAATTATCAGAGGATAAATATATAAATAAATTATTGTTATAAATAACTAGACTATAATGTTTCACAGTATTACTGCATTTGTTTTTAAATGAATCTTTCAAAGCCATTAAAAAGGAACTTGCCAACCCCAAAATATTTGAATGTTGTTGTATGAGGGGAAAATTGTTATATCTAAAAGCTACACTGTTTCTATTACTATGCCGTTCTTTATATATAGTCTTGTGCTATAAGTTCACATTTTGTCAGTGATTTGTTCTCAGAGTTAAAGTTCTCATTGCCATGTTAGTCATCTCTGCCCTGCTCACGCTCTCCCTCTCGAAGCTCGTCACAGGTATCTGTCTCATTAGCTGCTTACACGGGATCTGTCAGCCCGCGCTGCCCCCATCTGTCATACTTTGGGCTATAATTTGGCAGCTGTGTATGACTAAGCCACAGAGTTCTTCTCGGCCTTGCAGAAGCACCTGTGCTGCAACCTCTGAAATTTATTACAGGATGATTTCTGAGTGCGAGTAGACGGGAGAGGAAAAGCACTCTCTCAAAGAATGGAAATACCCATGACCGCATCTAGAGCGTGTGTAAGTGTGTGTGTTGGGGTTAGTGTGTTGCCACACCCGGCGCTCCACACACCCCTTCCAGCCATCGGGAGGTCAGGAGTCACCGGCAGGAAGATTATCTCATGTTTTCATCAGCGCATACATAGTCTAACACTACAAATGTGATTCATAAACTCAAAATGTCAAGTGATTCAGCTAGATGAATTGTTTCCTTCAACCGCTGTATTTGGGGAATAGATTTCTTTATTTTGCTGAAGTAATATGCTTACTCTTGCTCTTGTGTTACATGCTGTCATCAAACACAGAATATTAGGTCATTTGTTTTACTCTTATGTTTTTTTTCTTTTTATCTGATATTTTTAGCTCTGTACATTCATACTCTGAATCTTTTACCCAGTGTCTACGTTGTCGTGAAGCATTGCTCTTCTCCCAGGGCTGTTCTCCTGTGGTGCGTGTGGCAGATTATGTAGGTGTGTGTAGTCATTGAGCTTCAGCTCTCTCATTAAGGTTAACCCAGCAGCAGTGCCGCTCTGCACCACAACACTCGGCAGATGGTTGCCTGGAAACCAAGGAAACTGACATTTCAGAGCTTCTCCTGTCATATGGGAACAATGTTCATCTGTAGTGCATTATAATTTAAGCGATGAGGCCTTATACGCATGTAGAGCCACCTGCTGTATTCATATTTCACCTGTGTGACCATGAACCCAGGTTTCAATTTAGGTTTAGTCATTGGTAATCTTACAAGGCTAAGGCACAGTTTGTAAGTGTGTCAAGGGTTTTCCAGGTTTATATATTTTTCCTCCTCCAACGTAATGAGTTCAGAGACATTATTAAAATGCTCAGTACCAATAAGCCTGTAATTATCTTCAGGTAATGGCAGTATAAAGAATTTGTAATTTGTAACAAATGCAATAATTTTTCAATATTAAGTTAAGTGAATTAAAAACTCATGTTTTTAAAATTTAAGCTGTGTATGTCATACACAGCTGAAATATAATACTTAATGATTATAATGTCTGAGTGTAATTGGTTATCAGAAAAGTGTAGGAAAGGGACTTACTTCATAAATACAAGCTTGCAGTTTATAGTAATTTTAGAAAATGGAATGACATTTTCATTTAATGTCAACTTTTAAATAATTAAGTCTAAAATCAAAAAATTGAGAAGATGAGTATTAATCGACAGGAGCTCATTTGATCAATATTACTGCAATGCAATTCCCTGCGGTAATTTAATCTCATGTTACGATGATTGTACTTTGAGGCAAATAACATGCTCGACTTGAAGTTGTTGAATTGCTTCTGACCACTCCTACTTATTGCACTATTACATATTCAAAATCATCATGCTGATGTCTAATCAGTCAATTTGGTTTGTGTCTATAGTTTTGTAGTGTTTTGCATCTCCACGGCAATGGTTGCATCGATTTATTCTTGTGGTGTAATCTTGTGGTGTATATTCTTGTGGTGTAATCAGCCAAGCATATCAACAATGTTGTAGTTTAAAGGCCTGCCACCCTGAACTATTTCTGGAGCTCGATAATAAATCAATATTATTTGACAACTTTTCATTCCTCCTGAGTTGATGGAATTTCATTAAAAATGGTCTTACCTAGATAATCAAAGGAAGCGATATGTTTTTTACTTGGCCACTTAACACTCATGAGAAAACACTTAAGTGTTATGGAGGGTGGGTATTGCCATTCTCTTTAATTTCCGTGATGTTGTGTGGTTGTGATCTTAAAGAGCTTTGTAACCTCCATGGCCCTTCTGTTTACCTCTCGATTAATTTTTCCATTTTATCCATCTAGATATCAGCTATGATTACCCTATTCTTATACTGTTCTAATTTTTCTCTGTTTCAGTTCGGCATAAAGGGATGAGAGGAGGAAGGTCAGATCACCTAATGGTCAGCACACATGCCTGATTCAGGTTCACTTTAAAGTTCACATTAATCGTGCAATTATCTGTCCTCCATTCTCTGGCCTCCCCAGCTGAGTGGCTGCCCATGTTCCCCAAGCTTCGTTATTTCAGCTACACTGCGGGCATGCTCCAGTGCTGAGCTCCGCCACTAAGCCATACCATGACCAGTCTAAAGCGTTCACAGACCGAACGCTCTGTGGGCGGCTCTGTTCCCGCCACAGATGAGTTTTATACTCGCCGTCTGCGCTTGCCCAATGGAGGGGCGCCACCCCCTCGCAGTGAAAGCACGCACTTGACTGGTACGCCCGGGGTTCCCAAAATGGGCGTCCGAGCGCGGGTCGCCGACTGGCCCCCTAGGAAAGATGGCGGCAGTGGAGGAAGTGGAGGAGGGGGTGGAAATGGAGGTGGGGTGTGGCACATCACAGTGGAGACGGATTCCCCTTCCACCACCACAGGAAGTGCCCAGAGCAACTTGTCAAGCAAGCTCGGTCACCTGATCAGCCCTCAGGACTCCTCCATGCTGCGGAACATTCACAACACTCTGAAGAACAAGATGCAGAGCAAAGGCAAAGACAATCGCTTCCTCTCACCCGATGGGTATCTTGGGTCGCCTCGGAAGGGTATGCGACGTATACGGCAGCGCAGCAACAGCGACATCACCATAAGTGAACTAGACGGAGATGGTAGTGAGGGCTGGTCGTTCTCAGGATGGACGCCCATGCATCGAGAGTACGGCAGTACCTCGTCTATCGACAAGCATGGTGTGTCCGGCGAAAGCTTCTTCGACATGCTCAAAGGCTATCAGACCGATGCTCCGGACCAGCGCAGCCCTGCCCCTGAAAAGTTAAGCGAATTGCTGACAGTGGCTCATAAACAAACTGCCCTCGACTTGCCTGATGGACCTCTTGGTCCTCCTCGTGGCAGTCCTGCCAGTCGCCTAAAAGAAAGAGAAAAACACATGAAGAGGCGTTCAAAGTCAGAGACGGGTGGAGAGTCCATATTCCGCAAGCTACGTAGCGTCAAAGCCGAAGGTGATTCGTCACGTGCGGGTTCCGACGCGGAGGATGGAAAGTCTGATGACGTAGGTCCTCCACCCAAACCATGGGTCTGCCAGAAAGGTTTCGCGCACTTTGATGTCCAGAGTATTCTGTTTGACCTGAACGAGGCCGTGCAGAGTCGGCAAAGCGCCGTGAAGCGGAAGAACACCACCACCGGTGCCTCTGCTGCAGCCGCGGCCTCAGCCTCCACCACGTCCTCGCTCTCATCCACCCAAAGCGGGGCTTACAGCTCCCCTTGTGGCAGCCAGGAAGAGCTCAGCATCAAGGACGGGCCTTCTCTAGACTCAGGTGATGACAAGAGCAACGATCTGGTCCTCAGCTGCCCATGTTTCCGGAACGAAATTGGCGGCGAAGGAGAGAGGAACATCAGCCCTTCCAAACAGGGCAGTATCGGCAGTGGTGCCTCTAGCTCTTCCAGAGATGAAGAAGGATCCCCTGAAAGAGCTCCCAACACACATTTTAGCAATGCAGGGGTGGCTGTTCTTGAAGCCCCCAAGGATGGCAAGAGTCTCCATCATGATCGTGGAAAGAGCAACATAGTAGAACATGTGGACTTGGGTGCTTATTATTACAGGAAGTACTTCTATTTGAGAGGTGAGTGTTATCATTTTGAATTAATTGTACACTTCATGTAATGGTAATATTTTTTCAATTGAGAGATTTATGCAAATTATGGTTGTGTATGGAGGACAAGGAGTGCCACTCTATATGAAAGGAATCAATGATCAGTTGATTTAAAGGGATAGTTCTTTACAAAAATGCAACGTTGCAGTTAAAGATGGGTTGGTTACCTGAAAAACTCTACATACAAACTTGTTTATAATAAGATATGTGCTTAATTTATGGCACTTGTTTAATGAATTGAATGAAGTTAATAAATCATTAATTGAAAAATGATTCAAATTATCAGAGCACTGGAACTACTTGGGTGTCGATGAAACGCTGGGACCAGTAGCTGTCAGTATTCGTCGGGAAAAACTGGAGGATCACAAAGAGCACGGCCAGCAATACAACTACAGAATCATCTTCAGAACCAGTGGGGTGAGCACTCATTCACACCGCCCGACTACATTGGCATATATAGTTGTTGTAGTGTCTGAATGCAACGTGCATCCTCGTGCCTGCATAGAGAGAGTTAATTCTAAGCAGTTAGCGGTGAGTGAGATCCAGGTCTGACGCCCACTGCTACCTTATATAACATGCTTAGAGGCGAGTTCTCTCTTCTAGTGCTCGGCACAGATCACACTGTGCTCTGACTGGCTCGTCACCGTACTGCTTCTCAATCACACTGCTTTTGACAGCAGCTTTAAATGGATGGATCTCTCTAATTATAACACAAAAGGCTCTTAAATGTGACCTCAGCCTTTGGCATGATTTATAGAAACTGCTTATGATTCACATGCATTCTGATGGGCCTTAATAGCTTTGTAACATGGCAATCTTTCCACTGCTATTTTGAGACAGGCAGGTGGGCAAATGTGGTTTAGCTTAGTATAAAACTTTTGTCCCATTCATTATGACACATTTTCAGGTGTTTTAGATCTCTGAATCATAATGAGCAGGTACTAAAAGACAATAATATGCTTGATTCTGGAGTATCAAGTACTAATTTTTTCCGAAAATCTAATTTAACACCCACCCTTCGAGTCACACCTGTAGTTTTCAAATGTTATACAGATAATTGTTTATGTATGCCTACACATATTTAAAACTATAATACAAAGACATCTCTCTGTCATATCTCTAACCTTCTGTTAATAGTTAACAACCTTACGGGGCTCCATTTTGGAGGATGCTGTGCCCTCCACCTCCAAGCATGGTTTGGCTCGAGGCCTGCCTCTAAAGGAAGTGTTGGAGTATCTTGTACCTGAGCTCAATGCCCACTGCCTCCGTCTTGCTCTCAACACACCCAAGGTCACAGAGCAGCTGATGAAACTGGATGAACAGGGGGTATTGTGATCTTATATATAATAATAATAATAATAATAATAATAATAATAATATATATAATAAATATATATATATATATATATATATGAGAGAAAGAGACATGCACACACACACTAAAAAGTAAAGGAATTACAATTAAAATATTATTTGAAGTAATTTAAATAATTACTTTTAATGTGTACATATTATGTATGCAACCTGCTGTAATTGCTAAACTCTTATTGATTTTTTTTTCATTGATTTTAATTATCCTTTTAATACTAAATTAATTAAATACAGTTTTAATCAAAGTGTAAAGGCAAAACTTATGCAAAATGTATTTTAAGTTTTTGCACTAATTTTCAATAGACAGATTCAGACTGTAAAAGACTCATATATGCTAATACTTTGCTCGGTCATAAATGTGTTTTTAACCAAATATTTTTGTTATTTTTAATAATCATTTGTATGTTAAATTATAACTTTGGCAGCCCAAATAACAGAATATATATATTGACTCCTATTGTTCCTGTTTTTCGTGGGATAATGGTCTTTATTTATGGTCTGTTCTGCAGCTCAGTTTCCAGCTGAAGGTGGGAATCATGTACTGTCAGGCAGGCCAGAGCAGCGAGGAGGAGATGTACAATAATGAGGCAGCAGGTCCCGCCCTAGAAGAGTTCCTGCAGTTGCTGGGAGAAAGGGTGCGCCTAAAGGGTTTTTCCAAGTACCGTGCCCAACTGGACACTAAAAGTGAGTCTTATCATCTTGAAGGTTTATTTAATTGCCACTCAAGCCCGAAAGGGGCTTATTGTGTGATTAAAACAGCATGCAGCTAAAGGGGCAAAACAGGTATTGAATCTCTGGCCTCCTGTCATGTCAGTCTAGTAGTCTATTGGGCTAGTTAATTAATTCTAACAGGATCACACTCAAATGAGCCTGCAGCGCGTTCTAAATATGTCCCTCCACTGTCAGCGGTGTATTGACAATTGGAGGTTGATTAAATGGGAATGGATCTAAAACCAACAATCATCTCCTGTTCTATGCTCTGGTTTGTTTCAATCTGAACCCAGTGCCCTTATTCGGGACCCAGTCATGCATGCCGTTCCTGGCAGCCGTGCTCCAAATATTGTCTCTGATCACAAGCATGTTTTTAATTCCATTTATCAGACTTGACATTTTACCCCTTATACCCTCTCCCCCCCCCGAGAAGGGCGGCAGAGTTAGAAAGCTTTGATCTCGGCTTGATGGATTAGGATGGAGTCAGGTGGAGATTAGAGATCAGGAAGGAGGGACTGAAGAGAAGATGAGTTTGTACCGCCATGGTCCAGATCGACAGTATCCTGTTTGTGAACAATAGAAAAAAGGGGTCCTTTAAAAGAGCGGGAGCCATATGTTGCCCTAACAAGTCAAGGAGTGTTAAATAAATGAGACTGTATGATCAAAGGCTTTAGACTGTATATATTCCCTACAGACAAAACAGAAATCCTTCTTTGTTTAACAATAGGAAAGCAGGTGGTCATATAAAAGCCGTGTATGAAAGGTTAACGTGAGCTTTTTCTTGCAGCGGACTCTACCGGAACACATTCTTTATACACATCTTTTAAAGACTATGAGATCATGTTCCATGTGTCTACAATGCTGCCCTACACGCCCAATAACAAACAGCAGGTAAGCTGTCCAATGACAAACACCATTATAATAATTGATCTTTTTACTTTCATTGTTAAACTATCACATAAACCACTGTTTAAATGTTTGTCATTAATAATTTATTCAGAGAGGATGCATTAAATTAACAAACTGACCAATGTCAAAGAATATTATATTTCATTGCATTTGTATGACTTTGTTGTTTGTGTTTTATAGCTGTTGAGGAAAAGGCACATCGGAAACGACATCGTCACAATCGTGTTTCAAGAGCCTGGAGCAAAGCCCTTTAGCCCCAAGAACATTCGCTCACACTTTCAGCATGTCTTTGTTGTTGTACGAGCGCATAACCCATGCTCTGAAAACACCTGCTACAGGTGAGTGGAGTGGACATTTAGCTGCAAAAAAATTGTGTGTGTGTGTGTCCCCACAGCAGTGCTCAACACTGTATGATTCAGCAAAACCAGTGTACACCAGAGTAGTAACAAATCAGTAAAAAAAAAAAACTCATTCAAATTATTAGAGAATGCGTCAAAGCAGTTTCTGAACTAGCATCTGACTCTCTATAATTTCATTCACTTCTCAAAGTAAACTAAGGCCTGCTGTTTGTACTTAACCCTCTGTGGACAGCATTATGAAATGAGGTTTACAAGGCTTAAAAATTCCAGTGAGACATATTGATGAGTGGAGTTTCTATTCCTGTGTTGATGAATTTTCCTTTGAAACAGGAAGTTTGGGTGGGCCACAATGTTGATTGAATGATTGGTTTTATATAGCACTCATAGCCTATTTGAGGTTAAAAACTATTTTGTTAAAAATGGCATTTTTGTTGTTGTTTAAAAGCTAGATTCTTTTTAAGAAATTAATATTTTAATTCAAATAGTACATACTAAATTGATTCAAAGTTACAGAAAATGCATTTGTTACAATGGGCTTCAAATGCTGCTGTTTTTTTGTATTTTATTGTATTCAGGCTACTCTCCAGGTTTAGGAGTCTGTCCTTCGTAAATACACTGAACACATTCTCTAATATATGTGTTGAACTGTTCTGTAACAGTGTTGTGGATACAACTTGACCACTGATTTCTAGTTATCTCCTCTTTTGGAAGCACAAACAAAAGAGTTACACTTTCACAACGACACACAGTGCATCCAGCAACCAACAGAAACACTACAGCGAGAATAATAGTTCTACCTTCTTTCTTTGCGTAAATATATGGGCGGTGTTTGAAAATAAACCCCAGTCTGTGATGTATAAAAGTGGGGGCATGTTTAAATGAGCCATTGTAGGGGGGTGTGGACAAGTCATAACTTTTATAAAGAATATCTCTTTGGTTTTGAAACTTTAATCTTTGGAACTTCAGCGATCTTATCTAACAGCTTGTAACACTCCAAAGTAAAAGGAAAATTTAAAAATCGCATCATATGACCTCTTTAATATATTGTTCATGTATAAAAACAACATATTTTTATTCAAATTTTATTCCTCATCTTGTTGTATCACCAGAATCCATTATCAGTCAGCCGCTGATTGTAGTTGTGTTGTTTTTGGTTTTATTTTTGGAGAAATGGATTTTCTTTCTGCCCATGGTGGGTTATGTTCTCGCTTGATGTCCTCTGGCCAGCTTATTATTCTTGTCGTACAGCACATTACCCAGGAGAGCACTGCTCTTAACCACTTCAAATGAGCTAGGCCCGCTTAATTTCCTTCACGCCTACTGGGGGCTGTTTATCAGTAGGATTTGTTGATCGTTGCATTGCTTGCAGTCCAACCTCAAAAGTACTACTATGAGTCAAACAAAAGACAGAATGTGTGCTTATCTTAACTGAACGGGCAACAAATATGATGTTGATTATTGATATCTTCATTGTGCCTCTCTCCTTTAATCTTTCGCTCACATACTCGCTCTCTCCCTTGCTTGCTTTCTGTTTTGCCTCATGAAACTAATAGTGGTTTTAATTGCTGATGGGCCTCATTGTGTGTCGTCTTAATTATACCCAGTAGGGAGCCTCATTGCTGTTCAGCTCTGAAAGTACAGAAGTTACAAAGGCCCGTCCTGACCGAATCTCTCTGGAACAATAAGCTAAGCGGAGCACACAACAAACGAGGGGGCTGCATGCACACCCTTGCCAACTGTCCTCTCATGAGAGGGGGCTTTATGGGAGCTTGTCGCTTAAACCCGACAACCCTGCTCCTCCTTCCCTGATGGACTCCCTCCCTCTCTTAGCCCCTTCAATCGCACACCGAATTATTCTTGCGAACATGACATTTTCTCAGCTGTTGCCACTCTTGCTGTATTAACCTGCTTGGACTGTTTAGACAGGAATTGGGATGGAAGTCAGGAAGTGGATCAGGTGGGTTCAGCGGGTTTCTGGTTTTTCATTTGTAAGCGTTTCACGTTTCTGTTTATTCGTGTAAAGGTGAAACACTGGTGTGAAGAGTGATTAAAGGTGTTTATGAAGGGAGTTAATGATTTATATGCCCTCCTGTTGTTTTATTGGCTGCTGTTGGGTGGACTGAAGTGGTTAACACTGTTCACTGGAGCCCTATAATTTTGGCAGGCAACCTCTTAGCCACCAGTGAAATAGCAAGGTAGATGGTAATGTTGTACAAAGCGGAAGCTGTTAATGCTTTTTTGCAAACCATCCGTACAGAAGTGTTTTTCTGCATCGCTATAGCGACGCCTCTGAGTCTGCAGTGTCACAGCAAAAGCAATTATGTTGTTGTGGGTTTGCAGTCTGTATTAAGTATGATGGAATCTGCTATTTTACCCCCAAAATAAGCACTGAAATATTTTGTGTGAACTATTTACTTTAAACAAGGGAACAAATGCACATGATTTAGTAAACCAAGGGAATGAATTAGTAAATCGTGCATGTCATGTGGAACCAAGGGTTCCCAAACTTTTGAGGAGGGTTATTTTAATAATTTTTGCTTTTTTTTTTTTTTGTCTTGTGTACTATATGTAAACATCTTTTGTGTAAATATCTTACTTACAGATTCTGCAAGGGGTGCCCAAACTTTTGCATAAAACTGTACATAATAAAAATCCACAGCGCACACACACACACACACATTATGTAAACAAAGTTTTAATTTGGATACAGTTAATCATTTGACAGCATTAGTATATTTTAGTGCTGTCAAACGATTAATCGCGATTAATCGCATCCAAAATAAAAGTTTTTCTTTACATAATATATTTGTATG
>JAUMHE010000030.1:1333789-1372877 GCA_032359235.1 Enteromius mattozi | reverse complement strand
GAAATAACCCACTTAAAACCATTTTTTGTTGGTGAAAATACTAGTGGCCTAAGACTTTTGCACAGTACTGTATATAGGAAGTTATTTTTAATTATATTTCACAATATTATGGTTTCTATTGTATTTTTGGTTGAATAAATGCTGACTGAATTATATATTGGCTTACGCTATTGCTTAATTGAGCTCAAAAATACAATTAGGGAACAATATCCATTTTCATCATGTTATTTATTTGATATTTAGGAGAAACACATGATTGTGTAAATAAACAACTTTCACATATAACACTTAAAGCAGAAAAAAAAAAGAATAAAAACAGAAAACTTGCATAGTTGCATTGGGAAAACAGCATTGGAAATGTATTTTGCCCTTTAAATTTATTTTTAGATGATGCAAAGAAACACTGAAGGAGAAGCTGTATAAAAGTGCTGCTTGTATTTGATCAAAAGGCAAAACTGTAGTGAAGACAGATAAAATGATCAAGCGGTACAACCTTCTTGCCTGAGGCATCAAAACAGAAAAGTTAAAAAAAAAGAACTGTTAAAACAAACAGCTTTTTAAAAACCGATAACTTCCACAAGAAGCATATTTGTAACAGAGACAGTATTGTTTACCCCGTGAGAAGCACACACTGTCAGTAAAGGATTAAAAAATAAACATAACCAAACTACGGCTCCACAAAATGGGCTGGGTTTCTATACTTTCATCTGTGTATGCGCTCTCACAATACATTTGCACAAGAGAAGACGCTAAACCTGTCTGAACCAGGAAAACCCTTGCCTAATTTTCCCCGGATGTAGGAAACCATTTTCACACAAGCCTAATAATCTTATCTTGCCAATTTGCAAGACAATCCCCAGCTAAGGTTTATCAGGAGCACAGGCTGAATCATTGTAAGAGTGATGTTGGATTTATACAGTCACAGGCACCTAAGAAGGAGACATCTCACACATTGGCCTTAGCATATGAAAGAGTCTGTCTAAGTAGGGCCTGACACAAAAGAGATAAGACAGATACCCGCTCTTGTTCCCTCGACCATCAGAGACTTCTCCACGTGAGCACCATTCAAGCTTTGAATAGGCAGCTATCCAGCTCATGCAAATTCATTCATTTACATATGGTGGGTGCTCTTTGTGAACAATAAATGATTTAAGGAGTAGTTTTCTCTAGTCTTTCTTCATAACGTGTATATAAATCTTAGAGCAAGTGTTAGTTTTACAGCTTGTGTTAATAAAACGCTAGTAATGCAACAGCTCTCAAATGTCACTTGAACGTTTCCTGTTAAGTTTCCCACAGATCAAACAACTCCGCCCATACAATAAAGCTAAATAACCATAGGTAAACACATTGTCCAAAATAAATTAATATCTCATGTAAACAGTCCACACATTTTGACCCACAGGGTCAGATGAAGCAGAAGAACTTCTTCCAGCTGCATTTGGAAAAAGCTTTAGCTCGTCTGTCTGATAGTCTCAGTTTTTTGGCCTTCCTGGCCTTGTGTTTAATGGCCGCGAATATTGCCGCGTCAAAGGCCTCCTTTAGGTTCTTCTGGGTAAGGGCCGAACACTCCACGTACTCGGCAGCCCTGATCTTCTCAGCGAGGCTCCGTGCCCGTGAACTGAACACAGGTTTGACCTTGTATTTGTCCAAGTCTATGAGAACGTTAACGTCCAATAGAAGGTCCGATTGAGTTCCTACCAAAATGATGGGGGAGGATGGGTTACACGCACGAATCTCAGGGATCCATTTCTTGGTTATGTTCTGGAATGACGTGGGGTTAACCACACTGAAGCAGAGAAGGAAGACATCCGTGTGTGCGTAAGACAGAGATCTGAATTCATCAAATTCTTCCTGCAAGTCAAGGAAAAAAACAGATAAGAACCCTGGACGAGGTTAACAAACTTTTGTTTAACAGAAATGACACATTACAAACTTTTAAACACTGTTTTTAATTTACAAACCTTTTTAAGGTTCTCCACAAACATGTTTTACAAACTTTTTTGGGAAAAATGTAGAATTTCAGAAGTTTACATTAAAAGTTTACATGATCTATACTCAACTCACAGGAAATTTCTACAACTAATGTGAAATATTTTATTAAATTTATCACAAATGAACAAAAAAAAAAAGTTACCTGTCCAGCGGTGTCCATCAACTGAATCCGCACAGGGGTCCCATCCACCTGAACTTGTCCTGAATAAGCATAATGTAGAGACTCTTAGTTTTTCATCCTCATATTTCATCTAATTACTTTAATTCAACCATCAGGGTTTAGAAAGGGGTCAAAGATCATCTCCTTACCTGAGAAGACGTCAAAAGCCGTCTGTTTGTAATCCGTGGGGTATCCATTGGTTGTGTAGCTGACAATCATACTAGTCTTCCCGACAGCTCCATCCCCAACCAGCATACAGCTGATCCCGGGCTCCAGCGCGTCGTCCTGCTCTAAACACACGGACGGAACTCTTGACTCGTGGTAAAAGTAATCCATTTGAGGTGGCATGTCCGACAATTAAAGCCAAGAGGAATTGTCTTCAGGAAAACTTTGTAAACTCCACAGTATTGGGTGGTGTCTTTGCTGAGACTGATGAGTGACTCATTACTTTCGCAGCTCAAAAGGTGACTGTCTCTGATCTGTGACGGATCTCTCTGTGCCTTTTCAATCACCGACTCGGAGAGGCTTGACTTTGCATAGCCACGCCCACCGCAGTCACGGACCTCAATGAAAAGAACACAAATCTATGGTTTGAACACAGATAAGCCATTAACGACTTTAATCCCAAACGATTCTCAGTAAAACAAAGTGCATGCCTTTTTTAAAAAAACGATTAAATCAAATGTATTTTATTACTATGCAATTTAATAGACCCTTTAAATAATACATTTCAATGTAGAATACATAGTCATCAAATCTTAATTTAAAATGCTGCAATATTTAATTATGCGTGCATGACACTCAATCCTTAACTAAACAGTGCCGCTACGTGGATAGATTAAGAACAACAGTGAAGTTTTATCATGTGATCACATGATACTCATCAGCTGACCAAGACAGCAATGCACGCAACACAACTCGTTCTCTTGATGCTGTACTTATTCTTTTACAAAATATAATTTAGAGATCAGATTCTTTTTTATTTTGTGTTTGTTTTAATTCCAGTATATATTAATTAGCACATAACGGAGGCATTGCCAGTAAATGCGCTTTTGAACTGGATCTTTAGCTCACATGCTAGCGTGTTATGGGTGGGAACAGCAGCTAGAGATACTGTACATCGTTACGTGCAATGTGAACGCAGCTTCAATATTTATAGTTTTGTGAATATTTGATCTTTTGCAATGGCATCTATTCTGGATCAGTATGAAGATTCTCAGAACGTCCGTCAACACAGTCGTGTGTCAGCGGCCAACATCGGGATAACTCATTCAGGTACAAACTTATGCATCTACAGCATTTAGGATATTGCAAACATTATGACTGTGCAATATGGGGTGACTATGGCACTTCACATGATTTTTTTTCCGTGCGTAGGGTTTGTGAACGTAAGGTTGGAGGAAGAGAAACCTATTTTCAACAAGCAACGCATCGATTTCTCCCCTCCCGAAAAAATCAACCACTTATCAGTGTGCAACAACCAGTTATGCATGAGTCTGGGGAAAGACACCCTGCTGAGGTAAAGCTGCACTTTCTCAACTCTCAACTGGTTAATTGGAATATTTTGCAGCTGATATGTTTTGCATTGATTGGTTTATGTACACGCAATTAGTGATTAATGTGTATTTTATTGTCTCAATATTGAAAGGTGAAAGGACTAAGCAGTGAGGATGTGGACCATTAAAGTCAATTCTCTTTGAAATGCAAATTTAATCTCGTCACTGTCTGTTCAAGTAGGATAAAAATAACTTAATCTGCCCTTTATTTGTGTTTTTGTGAAAAACTAATGATGATTAATTTGCATTATACATGTCATTACAATATGTATAGGATGAATTCCAGTAAACTGATCTCAAAGAGTTCAGCAACATTTACAGAGCAGTTTAAAGTGTTGTAGTCTAATTTGTTAACATATATATATATATATATTATGTTTCAGAATTGATCTTGGAAAACCTGACCAGCCAAATCAGATTGAACTGGGAAGAAAGGATGATAGCAAAGTGCACAAACTTTTTCTAGATCCTACAGGTAATTACGTGTCGATGTTCACACTTTGTTGTAAGAGGATTTAAATGCATTTGGCCATCTATTAGATGTCATTAGACACATTAGTGGTCTGATTAGATTTCCATTGAAATTAGTATGATAAAAGAAACATCCCAAAGCAGTTTAATAGATGTTGAACTGGGAAATTAAGTTAGGAAAATTTATATTTTCAATGCTTGGAAACTAGTACATTAGATAAACTCGTCTGTTTTTGATATTATTTATATCATGTAATGCTTTAGAATGCATCCCATTAAGAGAAACCAATTCTCTGTTTAAGCCTGGCATTATGATCTGTCCTGTGTGATCCATTCACGAATGGTCAGGTGAAACGCAGCAGTGTTAACACCTGGTGTTAATGTGCATTTGTACAGAATGTGCGTTTGTCTTCCAAACACTGTTTTAAGCTTTGTAAAAAATAAACATTTTCGAGTAGAAACTAGTCAGTTGACATATGAGATGTTTCTTGTGTAATAGTAAACCACAGATTCATAGAGTTTTAGCCTGTATGTTTTAAACAATAATGTTTAATATTAAATCATTTAAAATTAAATATGAAATAAAAAATAACAAATTAAAATGAGAAGTGCAAATTTATAAATGTAAAAAAAAAAAGTTGTAATTTTAAAGTTATATGTAATTTATAAGTTATGTCATTTTAAAGCTTTGTCTAAATGCGTGACATTGCAAGATTATCTTGTGATAGTCAGTAGTACAAACTGTGCAGTAATATATTGTTATTAAGCTGTAATTTTTAACCCTATTTACACCCAAGTTGAGCGTCGACTGAACATGGATCTTAGACTAGGTGTGAACTGGATCAAAAGCTCAGGCCTGGCATTTTTTTTGCAATTTGGTGTTGAGTTGATTAAATTTCTTTCAGTCTGTAAAATGACCTTATCGATTGTCTTACAGGGTCACATTTAGTCATCAGCCTCACCACAAATGAATGTGTATACCTAAATCGAAACACTCAAAAGGTCCGAAGTCTGTCACGATGGAGAGGCCATTTGATTGAAAGCATAGGATGGAACAAGTTAATCGGCTCAGAGACCAACACCGGGCCGATTCTGGTTGGCACCAGCCAGGGAATTATCTTTGAAGCGGAGATCTCTGCATCAGAGGGCAGTCTGTTCAACAATAACCCAGACCAGTACTTCAGACAGGTTCATTCTCTAGAGGAGGATGGTAAGCCAGCTCCGGTTTGTTGCCTCGAGGTGGAACGTGGCTTGGAATCCAAGTACTTCATTGTTGCAACCACACGGAAACGCCTGTTCCAGTTTGTAGGAAAGCTGGCAGAGGGATCCGAGCAACAGGGGTTCAGCTCAATCTTCGCCCAAAACCAGGATCTCCTACCCAGCTTCCAGGAGTTTCCAGTCAACATGGGCTACAGTGAGATTACGTTCTACACATCCAAGTTGCGCAGTTCCCCGAAGACCTTTGCATGGATGATGGGAAATGGGGTTTTGTATGGACAACTAGACTACGTGCGGCCTGACTCTCTACTCAGTGATGTTCAAGTGTGGGAATACACCTCAGACATCGATTTAAACTCCATTAAGCCCATCTCTATAGTACTCACCCAGTTTCACTTCCTGCTCCTGCTCTCAGACCGCGTCAAGAGCATCTGCACTCTGAATGGACAAGTAGTGCACGAAGAAAAGTTTTTTCCAGAAAAGTTCGGCAGTCTAAAAAAGATGATCAAAGATCCAATCACTGGGCTGGTGTGGATCTACACGGAGAAAGCTGTGTTTCGCTACCACATCCAGAGGGAGGCACGGGACGTTTGGCAGATGTACATGAACATGAATAAATTTGACCTGGCTAAAGAGTACTGCAAAGACAGACCAGAATGCCTAGACATGGTGCTGGCCAAAGAGGCGGAGCACTGCTTCCAAAACAAGCGCTATCTGGAGAGTGCCAAATGCTACGCTCTCACTCAGAATTACTTTGAGGAGATTGCTCTGAAGTTCATCGAGGCCAAACAGGAGGAGGCCTTGAAAGAGTTTCTGATTAAGAAGCTGACCAACCTCAAGTCCACCGAGAAGACTCAGATCACCCTGCTGGTCACCTGGCTGACAGAACTCTATCTGAACCGGCTCGGTCAACTGGAGGCCGATGATGGCAAACAGCAACTCTTTCTGGAGACCCGTGAAGAGTTCCGCAACTTTCTTAAAAGCCCCAAACATAAAGACTGCTTCTACAACAATCGCAACACCATCTACGACCTACTCGCCAGTCACGGTGACGTGGACAACATGGTGTATTTCTCAGTCATCATGCAAGATTACGAGCGTGTCATATCTTATTACTGCCAGCATGATGACTACAGTGCAGCCTTAGATGTTCTCTCCAAACACTGCGATGACAAGCTCTTTTACAAGTTCTCCCCGGTCCTCATGCAGCACATCCCCAAAAAGGTAGTCGATGCATGGATTCAAATGGGAAACCGGTTGGACCCGAAGAATCTGATCCCAGCGCTGGTGAACTACAGCCAGATGGGCAGCATGCAGCAGATAAACGAGACCATCCGGTACATGGAGTTCTGTGTGTATGAGCTGGATGTCAAAGACGAAGCCATTCACAATTACTTACTGTCGCTTTATGCCAAACACAAGCCAGATGCTTTATTGCGTTACCTCCAAAAAGCAGGAACGCACGTCTCTGACATCCACTATGACTTGAAATATGCCTTGCGCCTTTGTGCCGAACATGGTTACCTGCAGGCCTGCGTCTTGGTTTACAAGATTATGGAGCTGTATGAGGAAGCGGTGGATCTAGCTCTACAAGTATGTGTGCTTTTATACTCTTTGCATTGTCTTTTAAATATTTGTCATTAATTAAGCCCCCTCATGTTGTTCCAAACCTTAAGATATGTTTGATAAAATCTGAGATCTTTCTGACCCTGGATAGATAAGGCAACTGACACAGTCAAGGCCCAGAAAGGTAGTAAGGACATCTTTAAAATAAAAAAGCTGTCTTCGATTTGCATTCAAAAGAGTACGATGACTTATGTGTATCCAAACCCTATTGGATGTCATCAGAATATCTTAATTTGTGTTCTGAAGATAAACAAAGGTCTTTCAGGTTTGGAATGACTTGAGGGTGATTAATTAATGACAGAATTTTCATTTTAGGTAAACTGTCCCTTTAAAACAGTCTATATTGGGATAATTATACATTTCTATTTTTAAAATTCTTATGTTTATTCTTTTAGGTGGATGTAGATTTGGCCAAGTCTTGCGCCGACCTTCCAGAGGATGACGAGGAGTTGAGGAAGAAGCTGTGGCTGAAGATCGCTCGTCATGTGGTTCAGGAGGAGAAAGATGTCAAGAAGGCCATGAACTGTCTGTCCAGTTGCAACCTTCTTAAGATTGAGGACATCTTGCCTTTCTTTCCAGATTTTGTTACGATAGACCACTTCAAGGAGGCAATTTGCAACTCCTTGGAAGAGTACAACAAACACATCGACGAGCTGAAGCAAGAAATGGAGGAGGCCACAGAAAGTGCCAAACGCATCCGGGAAGACATCCAGGAGATGAGGAACAAGTACGGAGTAGTGGAGTCTCAGGAAAAGTGTGCCACTTGCGACTTTCCCTTGCT
Source organism: Enteromius mattozi (assembly GCA_032359235.1). NCBI lineage: Eukaryota > Metazoa > Chordata > Actinopteri > Cypriniformes > Cyprinidae > Enteromius > Enteromius mattozi. The sequence continues at coordinate 1,365,073 of JAUMHE010000030.1, read as the reverse complement.
CAACAGACCTTTCTATCTCTTCCTGTGTGGACACATGTTCCATTATGATTGCCTCTTACAGGAAGTCATCCCTCACCTCTCTGCATATAAGCAGAATAAATTAGAGGAGCTTCAGAAGAAGCTGGCAGCCACCACTCAGACCACCAAATCCAGGCACAGGCCCAAAGAGGAGGATACGGTCAGCTTAGGTAAGGGCCAAGGAAGCAGAGAGCAGATCAAGTCTGACATGGATGACATCATAGCATGTGAGTGTGTCTACTGTGGTGAGCTGATGATCAAATCCATTGACAAGCCTTTCATAGATCCACAGAAGTTTGATCAAGAGATGTCCAGCTGGCTCTGAAGGACACACTTCTCCATGAGTTCATTTGAGGGCTGCACAATAAATCTGTTATACATTGTACATATCCAGACAAATTAACCAGTTGTGCTTTGTGAAGGTTGTAATTTGTTTAGAATGTTACGTGCTACATGCAGAATTAATGAATATTAACAGATATGTACCGTACGAATGGCCTTCTTTTGATTTTACGTTGCTTTCTTGGATCACTATTCACTTCAAAATGTAATATGCACTTGTTTTCATTTTGCATTACGAGTAATGTGAATAATATTTTTTTTAATGTATGCAGCAAAAAAGAATAAATGATTGCTATTTGACCAGACTTTTTAGTTGTGATACAGTGTTATGGGACAAAGGTGTAAAGGGATTACTGATGAAAAGACAAGTTTTCACATTTACGTTATTGGTGTTATTTAATAAATTAAATTACCTTATTTTAACAACTGTATTATAAATAAATAATTGGCAAGAGATAATGGCCAAGGGTGCATACATAGCACTATAACAAAGTGATAAAGGAAAATGGATATACTTAGAAAATAAAAATAATGAGAAAATAAATAAATGTGTTTTATAGATCACTTAATACAACAGACATTCCCTTAAAATATACATAAAAGCAAAAAAAACACCCAAATGTAAGCATACATTTCCAGTTTTAGCAGTATTTTTATTATCAAAAATATATATAGATAAATTGATTTTTTTTTTTTTTTGAAAGTGTAAAAAAGATTGGTTGATTTCAATACCTTGCATTTATGGATAGCAAAATAATAAGGTTTTTACATATTGCATTAGTGCTGTTTATGTATTACAAGAATGTGACAAACTCGATGGTAGCGCGATATTTTGAGGCTGCATTCGGAAAGTGTTACGTCATAAGACCTTCGGCAACGTTCGGTTTTTCTAGGCACAATCAGTAGAAGTCCGATAGCCATTACTCTCTCCTCCAGTATAACCCACTTAATGTATAATGGGTCGGATTCTCACCGCTATCTTTTTTAAACGATACTATTCTTTTCTTTTTGCTACTATTACTTTATTATGGTACGTCCCTAAATGCTTATAAGATTGCAGCCTTTGCTCTATAATTGATTGGTACGCCTGTTCCCCACTCTGTCCTCGCCATGGCGCCGTGTCCCTGCTCTCTCAGTTACTGAAAGTGGCCGCCTCTCTGCTGCTACCGACTCACGGTCTCTCTCCTCGCTCACAACCGCCATTTTGGAGACAGAGAGCTGCGAGTCGGCTGCAACAGAGACAGAGCAAAAACGGCGGACACGGGGGACAAGGTGAGCTAGCGTTTATGAGGAACATGGTGGGGAAGCAATGGGGGAAGATGGCCGGGAGGGAGAAAGAATTAGAATATGGGAATCGCAGATCTGCTGGCCTCCTCGACTCCCGCACTGCATATAGACATGAGACGGGACAGATGGTGCTTGACCTCACGTGGAACAAGGCCACGGAACATTACGAATCATTTTAAATCGTATCTCCCTACATTTCATTTGACAAAGAGGTGGTGGCCTTAAAGAGACAGAACCCATTTCAGTTATTCAAAATGATCAAGAACTTGACATGATACTAAACCTTTGCTAAAAAGTCACCTCTGCGCGGTTATCATTCCAAATAGCAGCCAGCTAAACTTCATAGCCTTGCTTTTAAAAATCCAATAAAGCTCGTTTTTGCCGGTCGTGGCTCAAGTTTACCTTGCATTGCCGCGCTGCTAACTAGCAACATATACAGTAACCCTGGATTTAGATTATCAAGCAACACTGGCTGCTGAGACGCTTAGCGTTAGCTAAACCTAGCCAGCTTAGTGTGCTAGCTAAGCTAAGTCGGAAATAAAACATTAGCATGTCGATCATATTGTGTGAACTAGCAGTAATTCTACCTGGATTTTAAAATAAGTCTTAAGACACCTTGCACCGCTATACGTTTCCTCTTTAGCATTTCCTTCATCATCTTGCGTTTGTTTTATAAATTGCGTTGTCTCGTATCAAGAAACTAATATTGACGAGCGTTTGTCAGTAACACATCGGTCTGTTGATCGTATAATAATAGTTCCCTGGACATTAAAGCCAAATGAGTAGTCACAGTATAGAAATTAGTAACTCCTAGGCCAGTCATGGCACTGTTTGTTACATCGCATCCAGGAAATGGTTAAATGAGGCACTAAAACACTAGTGGTGTTAGTGCTTTAGTTATGTTTACAAAAACTCCCAAAAACCTGTGTTAAGGCATCAGTATTAACTGAGGTGGATTTACTATAAATTTGTGGCCTTATTTATTTTATAAATTTTATGAAGAATTCATCAGTTAAATAGTATTCCACAATTTAATATTCTAAAAATGAATCCATGCACTTATTTTTTTAAGTCACAGGGAAACAGAAGTAGCAACTGATTTGTTGCTATATTTTCTCAACATTAAAGACCTCAGGAAATCACTTGATGCCACAAAAACATGATTTGCTACTTATTGCAAGTATTTTTGGAAGGCGTGGATATATCTAGTGAGCGTTAGATTTTTTTTAGTTTTATAATCAGTGTTACTTAACAGTAAAGACTTGTTACAAAGTGTATATCATTGTACACAAAAATATTAAGCAGCATAACTGGTTTTGATATTTATAATGATAAATGTTTCTTGTGCAGCAAATTGGCATATTAGAATGATTTCTGAAGAATAATGTTACACTGAAGACTGATGTAATGATGCTGAAAATTCAGCGTTGCATCACAGGAATAAAGTGCATACAAATGTTATTTAAAATTGTAACAATGTTTCACAATGTTGCTGTTTTTATCAAATAAACGCAGCCTTGGTAAGCATAAGAGATTTTTTCAAAAACGTATATTGTTTTAAATCAGTTTTTGTTTTTTTAAACTTCACCAAGAAAAAAAATCTTCTTTTATTGGAGTCTATCATAAGTTCAGACAAAGTCATTCAGAAGTTTGTGTCCCGATTCTGAACCTCACAAGGCTGTTTGTCAGGTTGATTAGCCCTACAGAGGGCACATTCTGCTACAACAATAGAAAGAAAATTCTGTATTACATCTCAGTATGCTACACCTGTCAGATGTGTTAATCTCTGTCTACTTAATTATCATTCAGATACTCTACATATGTATTTTTCTAATTTATTTGCAATTTGTTATTGTTATTAAGTTCTTAATATGTATATGCAATATTCTTTTTATAAATGTGCAATAAATCTTACAGTGATTGTCTATATAAAAGCGACGGGTTCATCAGTAAATGCAGTAAATAAGTCGATATCACATCCTTTTCTGTTTCAGATTAATAATTTCTGGGACACTCAATGTTGAATTTGTGAGATATGAAGTTTCGCTCTCCAAAGGTACTGTACCCTTCTTTGAACACAGTTTGATTACCTTGTTTTAAACATTCAGGTGATCTTCATAATCTCATTTAGAGTTCACCAACACTCACTTTTTATATTGTATTTGCAGTGATTGCCCTTTTGGGCTCTTAACCTCTACTTATGGCCTCGGAGCAGGATGGCGTGGGAGACGCCACATGCTCAAAGTTGGCCAAACCACTTCACCTGCAGTACCTTGAGCGATCCCTCCGCCTAGACACTTTTTTAAAGCAGACTGCTGCTGTGTTTAACCAGAACATTTCCAGGTAATTTTTTGTGTAGTCTTTAAAGACATAGCCTTTTGTCTTTTGACTCACTGCATGACTTTACAAAATCCTTAGAGAATATAAGGATAAATATATATTCTCCATTTCCCATAATTCCAAAAACCAAATGCTAATAATGGGAAAATAATGCACTGCAGCTTGGTTGTAAGGCCTGTGGTGGTTTGTTTATGGTTGTGTTTGTGTGTGCTTCTCTATGTCAGCGATGATAGCAATGATGGTTTGGGTGAGGGGTCTTCTCTGGCCCCGTCTAACCCACTGCTGGCTGTAAAAAATGATCACATCAACCCTGAGAATGAGAGCAAGGACTCCTGCAGAGATAGAGAGGCAGAGTGTGGCACTCTTAATGGAGCTGTGCTGCAAGGTACAATACAAAATAAAAAGATTGCCATGCTATATATGTCATTTTCTGTATATATTGCACAGACCACTTGTTTTGGATCTCTTCTGGCATCTAATGCTGTGGATGTAGTACATTTTGTCTTAATACTACGTAAAAACAAGTAGTATTTGACTGGTCAAGGTATTTCAATATGGTGGCTTTCATTTAGGCATTCCAATGTGTATATGATTTTAAACATATTTTTTTATTAAGTATTTAGGGTTGGATGCTTTCAATGAGTACAATAAATTACTGAGTTTAACTTAAACCCCAAACTGTCATCCTCAGAACACAAAGCTGACAAGGCCAGCCTGTATAACTTCTCAAAACTGAAGAAAAGCAGGAAATGGCTCAAGGTAATGTATAGATACAACACTACAGTAATTCTGGGAAAACCTTTATCTAAATCCAATACCTGCTTTAAAGAAGCCTGTTTCTCCCTCTAAGAATGAAAAATAAAACCAGTAATTGCAGTATATCAAATGTAAAATATTCATTTTGCAAAATATAAACCGTTAATCACAAGAAATATAGTCACAGTTGTGAAATGAAAAGTCAAAATTATGACAGTGTAGTAAAATCTCAGGTAAAAGAAGTACTTTCAAAATATTGACATACATATTCTAAGAGGACATGGTGATGGGGAAAAAATGAGATTGGGGAAAGAATTGTTTTAATTATGATAGAATGAAAATAAATTTTAGTAATGAGATTTAAATAATTACAGTTGTTTTTGCTCTGAAGAGGATACAGGTTTCCTTACTACTATTTGATCTGGCAAAAAAGTCTTTCTTGTCATTTGTGCCTCTTCGTATGTCTGTGTCTAAGCATTCTGATGTTTGGGAGGTTGTTTGTGAATTTAAGGGGATCTTGCTGAGCGATGACACCACAGATTCCGATTCTGACTCGGATGATTCTGACTTCACAATGACACGGGAAGAGCTCCAGGACATGCTGCGGCTGCACAAGTTCACCAAACTCCACCAGAGCAAGTTCCACTGCGACAGAGAAGTACGACAGTTTGCTGAGTATATGTAGTATATATAGGATAGTTGCTCCCGCATAAATAGCTTCATGGAAACAGTTGGTAATTTGTGTTTGTGTTCACAGCTGCAGCACTATCAACACTACAGCACAGGCCTCCTGTCCACTCACGACCCATTCTACGAGCAGCAGCGCCACCTACTGGGCCTCAAGAAAAAGAAAATCAAGGAAGAGAAGAAATGTAAAGGTAAGCCTACAGAACAAAAGAGGATGACCGTAGCTGTTTTCTGGTCATTTGAATACTCATACCTCTCCTGTTTTCATAGCCAAGTTAAAAAAGATGAAAAAGAAGAAGAAACGAGGAGAGGAGTTCTCTATGGAGGGTCGGCCGCACGTTACTAAAGTTTTTGCCAAGTTTTCTCATGATGCACCTCTTCCCATGATCAAAAAGAAGCACTTAACCATCGAGCAGCTCAATGCTCGTAGACGAAAGGTCTGGCTCACGATTGCCAAAAAAGAAATCCCAAAGGTACAACCATTTTTCTTTGGAATCCCATTGAGCTTTGTGACACACAATATCTATTTCTTCTTATGCCACTTTAATCTGTGTTTTCATTGACTCATTTCAGGCATTTAAACAGAAAGTCTCAGCAAGGAACTTTGTTTTAACAAATGCCAGAAAGGTAAGAGATTTTTTTTTCTTCACATTTTAAGTCTGTCATGCTCACAAAGGCTGCATTTGTTTGGGAAAAAAGTTAAATAACATAATATTTTGAAATGTTATTTTTATATTTTGATGGAAAAGCTATATTAGCAGATGTTACATGATCCTTCAAAAATCAGTCTTATATGCTAATTTGTTGTTCTAGAAACATTTCTTATCATCAATGTTGAAAACAATTGTTCTACTTTATAATTTTGAAGAAACTGAAATATTTTTTAATATTATTTAATGAATATAAAGTATATATGTATATATATTTGAAGCATGCATCGCAAGTATAGTAAAGTATAAACAGAATCTTTTCAAATAAAATCTTTTGTAACATTATAAACATCTTTACTGACACTTTTGATCAATTTAATGCATTCCTGCTGAATAAAAGAATAAAAACCTACTGACCCTAAATATAACTAGTGCTGTCAAACAATTAATGGCATCAAAAAAAGTTTTTGTTTAAATAATATATGTGTGTGTACTGTGTATATTTATTACAAAAAAAAACCCACACATGCATGTTCATATAAAAATGTTATCTTTATATTTTAAATATAGTTATATATAATTTAAATCGTATATATATTTAAATGCATATATTTTCAAAATAGATTATATATTTGTTGTAAATGTGCACAGTACACATGTTATGTAAACAGAAATGTTTATTTTGGATGCGATTAATCACGATTAATTGTTTGACAGCGCTAGTTGCAACATTTGAAGGTCAAAATTCTGAGACAGCACTAAAAATGTGTACACTTGTCCAGTTGGCCCACCAGTGTATGCGTGAGGTTCGGAGGGCTGCGATCCAAGCACAGAAGAACTGCAAAGAGACTTTGCCGCGAGCACGCCGCCTCACCAAAGAAATGCTGCTGTACTGGAAAAAGTATGAGAAGGTGGAGAAGGAGCACCGCAAGCGCGCTGAGAAAGAGGCTCTTGAGCAACGCAAACTGGATGAAGAGATGCGGGAGGTATCAATAAATGAGCATTAGAAATTACATTTTGCAGAGAATCACTTCATAAACAATTTACTGACAGTTCTTCCTGTGTGTCCCGTCAGGCTAAGCGTCAGCAGCGGAAGCTTAACTTCCTGATCACCCAGACAGAGCTGTACGCTCACTTCATGGGGGGCAAGCAGAACGCTGGGGGAGACGGCACACAGGAGGAGATCCTGTGCAAGCTTGAGGATAACACCTCCCAACGTCAGATCGACATCGGTGGAGGGGTTATGGTCAATGTCGGTCAGGAGGACTATGGTAAGATCTTATTCTGATCCTCATAGGTCTGATTAAAAACATGGATACAATCATATGCATTTTAGAGTTAAATTTCATGCTGTCTTTTTGCAGATAGTGAATATTACAAGTCTCAGGCCCTAAAAAATGCAAAAGAGGCATACCAGATCCACCAGGCCAGAGTAAGGGGCAATCTGATCTGCATTATACATGTCTATTTTAATGAATTTTGGCTGGAAACGATTACGTTGTCCCTCTTTTTGTTGAATAGACTAGGTTGTTTGATGAGGAAGCAAAGGACAGTCGCAGTGCCTCTCTGCATGCGGCTAGTGTGTCTGGTTCTGGCTTCGGCGAGAGCTACAGTTTATCAAACCCATCTATTCAAGCAGGTGAAGACATCCCCCAGCCCACCATCTTCAGTGGGAAACTTAAAGGCTACCAGCTCAAAGGCATGAACTGGCTGGCCAATCTTTATGAACAGGTGATTTTTGATGTTCTTTTATGTTTGTTTATATATATATATATATAAGCGTTCAAAAGTTTGTGTCAATAATGATGAAGAAAGGAACAATTTTATTTAGCAAAGATGCATTAAATTGACTAAAAGTAACAGTAGACACATGTTGCAAACACTTTCTTTTGAACTTTCTAATCATCAGAGAATCCTGAAAAAATATATATCATAAATGTATTGTTTTTTTCACAGTATTTCTGTTATTACAGTATTTGTGATCAAATAAATGCAGCTTTTGTTAGCATAAGAGACAAACAAACAAATTTTACAAACCTCCAAACTTTTAAGCAGTAGTGTACATCCCATTCTTTCATCATGTCTATGACGTTTAGATGATTTATGTCTGTTTGTCTCTCATAGGGCATTAATGGCATTCTGGCAGATGAGATGGGGCTTGGAAAGACAGTTCAGAGTATCGCTTTACTGGCTCATCTGGCAGAGGTAAGGACTGATTTTCTGAAGACATACAGCAGCTTTGTTTGAGGATCAGACTGACAATTAAATAATGGCACTCACCTTAGCTTTTAATAACACTATTTTAGTAACATTAATACATTTAAAAAGTTCCTTATATTAACAAATAGTAATACTACTATTACGACTACTACTAATAATAAAAAAAATAAATTTTAGTTTTCTCGGAGCATTTTAAAGCAAATACATGTATATTCTCTCTCAATCCCTATAGTGTCATCTTCAAGCCAAAGATTTCACTTGAAAGATACTGTATTTCCCAATCTCCAGGCGCTCAGGTTGATAATCTGGAAAAGGTTTATTTTTTGGGAATAAGACACCAGCATTTAAAAGAAAACAATTCTCCGTTCTGATTTCCTGTGCTATCATATTCTTTTCTCCCAAACAAACCCTTGACACCACAAATCAGTTATTTGGCATCATTTCGAACCCTCCAGCTGTCTCCGCAGCTCTCCCTGACTTCCAGGGCTTGCAAAAAGAGGAGGATACAGAGGTTTGGTATTTGATATGAAAGTGTAGCGCTGTGGGCCCATAGGAAGCCATGGTAGCATGTTACCTCGTTCTTTAGTGGTTTCCTGTTTTGACCCCTCTCTTCTCTCTCTTTTTTTCCCACCATCTTTGTCTCCTTCCCACTCCGCTGTCTGCACCTGTTTGGCTTATTTTGTGTTCGTGTGCTCTATCTGACAGAGGGAAAACATCTGGGGACCCTTCTTGATCATCTCCCCAGCCTCAACACTCAACAACTGGCATCAGGAGTTCTCCCGCTTTGTCCCCAAATTCAAGGTGAGTGTGGCAGCTGTGCAGGGAAACACCTGCAGCCGTGGAATCCTTTTTACCGCTCTCTTTCAGTGTCCCTCACTGTCTCAAACTTTTTATAAACCCATTGAACTACGTCTATTTGCGGAACAATGGAAAATGTGTTTTTTCTTAGCCTTTGCATATTTTTGCTGTAAGGAAACGCGTGACAGATTACTGCACTTCTGGTCTGATTTTTGTAATCCTTAGGGGGCAGTGTTGTATCATTTATAGCATGTTCCACTTATATCAGCATCCTAAATATTCATTTCCTGCCGGTCAGACTAAATCTCACAAATCATCTGTATCTGAAATCCCAGCCAGAATAACTTTAGGAATATTGAAGGGCTGAGCAATAATTATTTCTTTTTGTTGGCCTGGTAAGGCCAGTAGTTCGGATTAATACTTGTCCTGACAATGTTTTTACTGGCGCTGCCACAATTTATTTTTAGCAACATATTTTTGTGTGTCAGAAGGAAATATGTTTTTTGTGAAACACTAGCTTTCTTTATGTTTAAAACAAAATACAAAAAGTCATTTATCACATTTCTCATTTGTGTAATAACTGGAATTTATAGAGATACAATGTAACTTCATGAAAGCTATAAATTCAAGTGCATACATTTACTTTCTCATTCTTTCCTGCGTTAATCAGTCTATCCTTACTGTAGAGCCTTAAATAATTCATTTAATAAACCTTGTAATTAAGATTATGAAAAGTATGTACATATATTTTAACTACATATATATATACATTTTTTTTTTTTTTAGTTTTACATGTTTATTTGATTTCATCAGGCTAAGACAAATTTCAAATAACAGTTTTGTCTCATTCTGTCTTGCAGGTTTTACCATACTGGGGGAATCCTCACGATCGTAAAGTAATTAGAAAATTTTGGAGCCAGGTAAACATTTCATAAGATTATTGCACTAAACCATAGGTTTCAAGACCGCTCCTGGGGACTCACTGTCCTGCAGAGTTCAGTTTTAACCCTAATCAAGCATACTTCAGGTCTTCAGGAGCACTTAAAAAAACCCAGGCCAGGACTTTGAAGGACAGTGGGTCTGCAGGAGCAGGGTTGTAGACCTATGGTCTAAAATGTCAGATAAATAAAAATTTATTACTTGAACCATATTTTATTATTTTTTGGCTTCTGTAGAAAACTCTGTATACCCAGAATGCACCGTTTCATGTGGTCATCACCAGTTATCAGCTGGTGGTGCAGGATGTGAAGTATTTCCAGAGGGTTAAATGGCAGTATATGGTTCTGGATGAGGCTCAGGCACTGAAAAGCAGCACCAGGTAATTAGTACTCCATTAGTACTTTTAAAATGTAAAATGGCAGTTTTAAAAGTGTTTACTTTACACCCATACACACTATATGTATACATGTAGCACTATATGTAAATAATTGTTGATTGAAATGATGATTGACTTAAAATCTTAAAATGGCCAAGTATAAGCAGGTAATTTTATTTATTTAATATATATATATTATTTTTTTTCTTTTTCTTGAAAAAAAATCATAGCTCTGAAGTCTGGTTGTCTCACTGAAATGTAATTTGGTTCAACCTTTCAACAAGGGAAACAGATCTTATAAAAAGCTACAGATGCTCCAGGGAGGCTTCAATACTAGTGTATCTCAGATTTTCCATGTTCCCGTCCTCATAGTCAGTGCAATGACACTATGTCTGGGCTGAAACCCTCCAGAGAATGAGGGCCTCTCGAGCTCTGAGTGTGAGTTTGTGCCTCTCTGGAGATGACAGCACATGTGCCAGCAGCTTCTGTTGTGGTGGAACATGATTTATTGCCCAATCAGAGTCTCCACAGGCCGTCAGAGTGGTTTTCATGAGCTTTTTGGTCTCTAAAGTCCCCATAATCAATGAAAGACTTAACCGAGTCTGAGAAGTGAGCTCTGAATAGAATACCTGTAGGATTCAGAGTTCAGCACTAAGTGTTGATGTCATGTCGAGAGTTTTTTCCTCCGATAACCTCAGCTTGCTGCTTGCTTGGGAGGTCTTAGTAGCTGTGTGTTCTTGGCAGTGTCCGATGGAAGATTCTCCTTCAGTTCCAGTGCAGGAACCGCCTTCTGCTAACAGGGACACCAATCCAGAACACAATGGCAGAAGTGAGTGTATTCATGTGAGACCTTGTTTGAGAGTCCATGTGTGCGAGTAAAAAAACTTACATCGTTGTTCTTCCTCTCAGTTGTGGGCCCTGCTTCATTTCATCATGCCGACTCTATTTGACTCTCACGAGGAGTTCAACGAGTGGTTCTCCAAGGACATCGAGAGTCATGCTGAAAACAAATCTGCTATTGATGAAAGTCAGTCAACACTTGTTTATTTCCTTTTAAGTTGTTGTTTACTGCTCAATTGATCTCCAAGTAGGTTACAATATGTGTTAGGATGGAGCAATGTAGTCAAATTATCTACAAAAAGTTTGTCAAGAGAAATATGGATGTTGATTTGAGAAAGACAGGATCTAAAGTCTGATTAAAAAGATGAAAAACTTAAGGTTTGAAGGTTTTCAATTTGAAGTAAATTTCATCCTCATTTATTCTTCATCAAGTCTATCAGTTTTATAATTTTGCTAGCATATTTTAGCATACTGTCAGGCTTTGTTTGTATGATCCTTTTGCACAAAAAGTTGCCATTAAAGTTGTCCAAATGAAGTTCTTAGCAATGCATATTACTAATCAAAAATTTTGTTACATTCACAGCATATAATTTACAAAATATCTTCATGGAACATGATCTTTACTTAATAATGATTTCTGGAAAAAGATACAATGTATTTTTGACCATTGCTATAAATATACACCAGTGACTTAAGACTGGTTTTGTGGTCCAGGGTCACATATAATTTCATGTGATATTAAAGCAGAAGCACTCACGCTGAGCAAGCAAAACCTTCCTGTTTTGCTCATGTTCTTTTGTCGTTTGATGTGATTTACCATGCTTTACCCTTTCAGACCAACTTTCCAGATTGCACATGATCCTAAAACCCTTTATGCTGCGCAGAATAAAGAAGGATGTGGAGAATGAGCTCTCTGACAAGGTGCTGTCCTATACCCTCTCAGTCAAAATTATGGTTTCATGCTTTAAATGTGATATTTATGTTGCTTATTTTTCAAACCTGCACCTCAGATTGAAATACTGACATACTGCCAGCTGACCAGCAGACAACGGCTGCTCTACCAGGCTCTAAAGAACAAGATCTCTATCGAGGACCTGCTGCAGTCATCAATGGGCACGGCCCAGCAGTCCCACAGCACCACCAGCAGCCTCATGAACCTTGTCATGCAGTTCAGAAAGGTGAGGCCGGGTTTTTCAGCTTTAAAGGGATCATCCACCCAAATATGATGATTTGGTTCAAAATCAATAGGGTGCATAAATTATGACACAAATTAAATTTTTGAGTGGACTATCCCTTTAAAGCCTGTGTGACCTTTTTAACTCTTACTGTGTATATAGTGTATAGTTGCTGTTTTTAAAACATGTTTTTCTCAACTTTAAAAGGTTTGTAACCACCCAGACCTTTTTGAGCGTCAGGAGATACGTTCACCTTTCCACATGTCCCTGAAGCCCTTCGTCATGTCTAAATTTCTGTTTCGTCATGCCATCCTCCACACGTCTGAACACGGAAAGACCAAGTGAGTTGACCTCAGTGTAGCTCCCAGGTTTACTGTACCTTCCCTAAGGCCTGTTCACATCGAGGATAACTATAAAGATAACCGCTTTAATTCTGTAAGAATAGGCAAGTCCACACAACAAATACACACAGAGGCATAGTATTGTTGGAATAAAAAGCAATATTTGTTTTCTTTTCCAGCTAATGAAGGATTAAAAAACACTGTCCGCTTATCAGAGAATTTAAAGCAGCAGACAACAAACAGTTTTGCTCGAACTTTTTCATACCCTTGGCTGTGAAAATAAATCTGCATTATCTCTATTTGAGACTGTCCCTGCTAGGAATTTTATACTCTGTTATGGATCAGGACAATGATCCAAAAATGCTTCAAAAACAAAACTAAACTGGGTCATTGAGCACAAAATGAAGCTTCTACCAATGGCCAACCTAATTCTCTGACCTGAACTCTATAGAAACTGAATGGGGTGAACTGAAAAGGAGAAGCACAAACATGGACCTGGAAATCTGAAGGGTCTCTGTAGGGACTGTAGTTTATAGAATTTGTAGTTATCATGCTTAATGTGAACAGACCTTTAGCTTGATTCGTAAGCAATGGTATGGCATTGCCGATTCCATCAAAATGTTATACATAGCTTTTACAAGTTTATAATTTTTATTAAATTCATTGTTTTGTACTCTTACTTCTCAGGCTGAAGCAGACTTTGCTCTCTCCATTCTCTGCTCAACACATTCAACAGTCCTTGTTTCACAGAAAAAGTAAATCTCTATTTTTTAACAATTATATTCTGATTTTGTAAACTTATCTTATTTCTAATCATATGTTGAACCGATACAGCTGACGATGAAAGCAGCAGCTATTCTTTCCTGCGTTTCATCAATGTGTCTCCTGCTGAGATGTCCAACATCATGCTTCAGGGGACTCTAGTGAGGTAAGTTAACCCCCGCTCACGTCAGTCAGAGAACAGGATAGTTCACTTAATATTATCAATGACAATCTAATTATTGCCACACTTGAGATGTATAATGTTGTGCATTAAGGTGAGATTTGGGTGTATTTCCTATGGCAAACAAATGCAACTTAAGAGCTATTTAGGTAATAAAATCTCCTCTTTTCTCAGGTGGTTAGCCTTATATCTGTCCTTCAAATCGGCCTATCGGCTCCACCACAGCCGTCTGTGGGATGAAGAGGTGCAGGAGAACGAGTCTAAAGGGAGAGCCCGGTTAGGCAAGCTGTGTCTTTCACACAGAGATCTCATCCTGTGGCTTAACCGACCAACATCTTACCCAAATGTCCACAGGAGTCCTATTCTACAGGTGAGCTCTGTCGTTCTTTTTCTCGCTTTGTCATATGACAATATACTAGTAGCCTTTGTTAGTGGTTCTCAAACCTTTCAAAGGTCTTACTTTATCCAAGACTATTCAACAGCCGTTTGACCAAAGATGATTGACCTAAATATTTTGTTTGCATTTTAAAGATCATTAATGTAAATAAATGTGAATCATTTTAACATTTATTGGGTACATAAATGTACGTAAGTGTGTATTTATATATACATAATAAATTTATACAGTACACACACATATATTACGTAAAAACATTATTTTGGATGCGGTTAATCGTGATTAATCATTTGACAGCACTAGACAAAATATTCTTTTAACACGAAAGCCATGTTTTAAGAACAGCATGATACATAAGATTTTGTGAGATGAAAGACATGACAGTAACATGTATACATAGAAAAAGCAGTACAGTAGAATAAAAAAAAATTGTGTGAACATCCCGTACACTTTCTTATTATTGGCATATGATCTAGTCGAAAGGTACATCCAAAAATAATAAGTACTGGTTATTTCTCAGGCATTACTCAAAGAGACACAGTGGAACAGTCTTGCTTCTAGATGTCTAGTTAGCATGCTCGAACAAAACTGAATATCTTCCAAGGATTTGATTGCACAAATTTTGGCGTATTTTTTGCTCATCATATTGCGTCCACTGTTTTGGAGTTTATGTTTGAGTGCACAGGTCTGCTCTTGCTTTGGGTTACCCCACCGAACCAGATTAAATGACCCTCATCTTTCATTAGCGGCAAAGGCTCGTATTTCGTTGTGGAAACCTATTTCTACTCACCCATGAGACTCTCCAGTGTTGCTGTATATCAAATGCTGATGGGAATATCAAAGTTCCAAACTGATTACGGGGAAAGGAAAGACGATAGAGGAAGTGATGCTGGATGTCCCAGTCCAGAAGCTACAGTGTCGTCCCCTGGAGGCCAAACAGCGGCAGGGGTTAACCTGCAGTTGGGCGCGCTGGCATGCGTTCAGGCTACGGTCAGGGGAAGCTGTGTTCAGAAGGTGCTGACTGAGGTGTAATATTATCCACTTCCCACTACGGCTTTTATACCACACAAGCGTCTCCTAGCTCCACTGGGGCATGGATGGGGAACACGACACCACAACAGTCAGCTCTCCGTGTGGACTGGCCCATATCGAGCACTCAGAGGCCTGCTGTTAGACTTGGAAAGAACTTTAAACTATGCTAACTAATGACAAAAGTGAAATCACCTGCCTTTTTCTATTATTTTAGATCTCCCCCAAACACAATTTGGAGCAGTTCAGTTTTCTCCAAACATTGCAACATATTGCGATGTTGAGTTGTAAACCTAGATGCTAAAACTGATTCCCGGTCTTTAAATTTAAGCTGGCGGCACTTGATTTGTGAGTAATCCGGTGTTGCTCAAGCTTAGTGCTGAATGTGAACCAAGGGATCCTCCTCTCTGGGCAGATGAAGCTGATCTGTGTGTTGCTGTAAGGTAATTAGCGTTTCATGTGTTTGTATCAGTCAGTGAGCAGCCGCAGGCAGCAGTGCTGTGAGAGTCTCAGGACTCTGGATGCTGGATCATATTGATGCCTCATCTGTGTTTGTACGGTCACTCTCACTATCGTCCTGGCAAGAGTTTCAAGCCTGTGCTTTATGAAACAAGACACAAGCACTCCTGCTGACACTGCCCTTTTACTGCACCTTTCTTTCTTTCTTTGTAATCAACTTTGTCCTTTTTAATTCTTTCAGTCATACTTTTTAGCTTTTCTTCTTTTTCTGTTTTCATATTTTGTTATTTCTATTATTGTTTTCTTGCTTGCATTTCATTTATTTATTTATTTTTTTGGCTTTTATCTTCTTTTTTTTTAAATTAATTTTGTTTATTTGTTCTTTCACACTCCTTCCTTTTTAATTTCTTTCCCCAATTGTCTTTATTTCAGTGTTTTTATTCTATTCTTTAATATCTGCTCTTTTTCCATTCTTTCAGTCTTAGCTGTCAGTTATTTTCTTTCTTTCTTTCTTTCTTAGTTTTTTTTTCTTCTTCTGTTATTATTTTCTTATTATTCTTTTTTTGTTTGTTTATTCATTTATTAATTTTCTTGGGTTTTTGTTCTTTAATTCTTTCTTTCCTGTCATTAATTTATTAATTTATAATTAATATTTTTTTCTTGCCTTTTTGCTTTTTCCCCACTCATGATTGCTTTTTGCTTTTTTTTTTTTTTTTAACTTTTTCTTGACTTCATTTTTTTCTGTTCCTCTTTTCATTTGTTCTTTCTTGCACTCTTCCATTCTTTCATTTGTTTCTTTGTTCTTTTAGTTATTGCTATTGTTTTGCTTGCATTTGCTTTTTAAAATTTCTTTTCTGTCCTTTTTTATTGTCTTGTTTTTTTTTTCTTTCATTTCCACTCTCATTCTTTTCTCACTTTCTCTCTTTTCTTTCTTTCTCTCTCATCACATGTCTTTCACACCTCATCCATCATTAGCTCACAGCCTCTTCTAAATGAAGCTGACATGTCTGTTTATTCTTGTCACTTTTGTGGATGCCGACAGGAAATAGACGGATATATAGGCTGGTCTTTATGATTCATGTGGGTCATTAGAGCTGTAGTTTTGACTGTGACCCTGTCTGGACGTCTGTTACCACTGTGGTCTCATTTAGGGTATCACTTCTGCTCAGCGTGACCTCTTGACTTGTGACAAATGGAGCTGATGAGATGGGAGTTGGGTTTACATTAGATTAGGAGTAATGCGTTGTAGAGAGTAATGAGATCACTAGGAGGTGCTGCAGGCCCATGAACTCCTTTGTGACAAATTCACACGTCGTGCAGAAAAACAGCCATTTTCACACACACACTCAGTCATATTATGTGTTGACGTTTTGACAGTATGTGATTTAGTAGGGTGTAATATGCTATAGTGACTTTTTGTTTTCTCTCTTTCCTGCAGGATTTAGTGTTCACGTCCACAGGGTCTTCGCTGATCTGTCACAATGACGTGGTCATCCACAGCAGACGCTCATGCACTCAAACCTTCAGACCGTGCCAGCCTACACAACCACCCAAGTTTTTACTTACCGTCACACCCAGGGTGAGAAACACACAGCCTTTCCCTCCAAAAACATCTAAGTGGTCCATATTGATTGCCAGAACTTTCACTCAGTTTAGCGGTTTGAAATAAATCCAGATTTCTATATGCAGTAACTTTGCTTGCAGTGTCCAGTAACGGTTTGGCAAAAGTCAGAAACTCATCAGCGTGGATTTCTGCTGAGGGTGGTCAGATACTGACAGGGATCTCCCGCTGTCTCAGAAACAAACTTGCTATCCAAAATGAAAGACTTGTTCTCTGTGTGGCCCTCAGTACAAGCCTGGTTTATTTATCCTCCTTGACCTCTTGACAGATCTTTTGCTCAGCTGATCATGACCCCGGTGGAGAGTAACCAAACAACACAAGCCCACCAGTGAGAAATCTGAGGTCTTGGTTAAGGGCTGCTTCTCTGGCTGTGAATACACAGCCCATAAAAAACCACACCGCTATTTGTGATACTCGCAAACCTGGGGATGTTTCTGAGAAATTGTGAATTCACGTGTTTGGTACTAAAGTAAGCATGATAGTTGAGACTGACAACGTTATTTGCTGGTTCAAGATCAACATTCCTATTAAACAATTCTAGCCAACTGAGTGGTTTTCAGATCTTATAGATTAAAAAAAAAAAAAAAAAACCCAACCCAACTCAAAACAATTGCATATACATTATCCTTAATTTTACTGCTACTTCTGCTGCTGCTTCTTCTTATAAAAAAAAATTATTAAAACTAAAATTATAAATGTTATTTTAATTATTCTATTGATTCAATTTTAATTACATTTTTTATAATTTTATTTATATAAAATATTATAATTTGTATGTTTACATATTTTAGTAGATTTGATAGTTATTTGTGTAATTAGTAATATAAAAAATATTATTTATATAAATAGTAATGTCAGAATACTTATTTGTCTTAAAATTTTATGAAATATAATAAACTAAGTATTTAAATATATTTTATAGTATTTTATAAAAAAAAACTTCTAATTTTATAATTATAAATAATTAAATTATTATAATGTTATAACTTATTTCTACCCAGTTTGAAGTTTGAACCTTTTTAAACCTTGCTCTTTTTCTAACCCTAACAATGACCCACCTTTAAAACTTGAGATGATTTTATCTTTTATCAAATGACAGTTTGATCAAAATCTTTTTCAAACCCTTAAGCCTAACCGTAACCCTAAACCTAATCTGAAAATCTTATTGGTAGATAGGAAAGTTGTTTCAGATCCAAGAAAAAAGACTTTGAGCCAGGAAAACTTCCTACTTAAGCTAGTCCAGATATTAATCTTTTATACGTGACCAGTGTGGTTGTACTGAATCATATCCGCATGTATGAGAAACTGTTCTTTTTCTCCAACATCTGCTGTTAACTTGGCTAATGTGAGTCTATCTCTGTGTTATCCCAGCCCAAGAGTCAGGATTGTGTCTGGCCTAAAGGACGTGTTGTGAGAATTGGCACTGCATTGGCACCGGCCCCTAGGCACCAAGGGCATATGGGCACTGTGGGAAAGTGATAAGATAGATTAGTCGCCTTTTTGTCTTTATTCATGAGGGACTCTTGACCCTTTTGGCTTTTTGTGGCCACATCTGCGTGTTCGCACTCCTATTGGTCAACTGTTTGCTACAAAACTGGAAGCCTGGCCAAAGCTGAGCTGTTTTTCATCAGAGATAAGAATGAAAGGAAGATAATATCATCCGCTTGTCAGCACGCCATAAAATTCTCCATAAAGCTGAAAGAGGGATAAAGCGAGAGGGAGAGGGAGAGAAAAGAAACGGCCGGTGGAAGGGGTTGTGAGCGGTGTGAATCACTACAGGAAATGGTCATCTGTTACTCAAAGGCCTGTTAGCGCTGTTAGCACCGCTGACCTCTGCCACGCTTTCCTGCCAGAGCGGCGGGGTTCGGACAAAATGTCAGAAAGACAGGGTTGTGCATGCCTGTGTGTGTGTGTTCGACAACTGGAAATGATTCTTCTCCCCCTTCAAGCTCCAATTTGTTTGGTGTTTGTTAGTGATAAAAAGACTTAATAGGGAAATAGATGGCAATTATCTGGAGGAAAGACACTTTGATAGTATAAACAGCCTTGGAGATGTTGACTAAGGGATTTTCTTCTTTCCCTAGGTGACTTCAGTTCCCATGGAACGCTACTGTGCCGATCGCAGCGCTGAGTATGAATGGAGGTTAATACGAGATGGAGGGAGTCTCATTGCCAAGCTGTGCTTCCTTTACGGATCCCCTGAGCTGGCTTGCGCCACGGCTCAACGCTCTCAGACCTTCCTCCCTCAGAGCCCAGGGGGCGTCATGGCTCTGCAGCAGAGACACGGCTGGTCCTTTATAAGGATCCCAGGTAGGTGAAATCCTGGGTGGGAGTTAGCGTGCGTGCATGCGTGTTTGTTTATGTTTGCTCGTTTGTAAATGCGGTCGAGAGGTACTTCATTTTTCCAAGACGTTTGTATCCGGCTATTGTCCTTGCAAAGACATTTTTATTTAAGACAAAGGACTTTCTCACGTTCGTTGATTTGTTCATAAAGGTTTCAAATGTCTCGAGAGGAAGTCTGAATTTTATTGAAATTTATAATGCCCTCACAAGCAACAACTCCCTCCTTTTAGACCAAACACAAACCAGAGAACTGTGTCTCAGCTCCTTATGGCAAGCCTTCAGGCCCTGAGGGACCCCATGGCACCGCTGTGCTCTGGGGCCAAAGTGCATTTCAATCAAAGAAAACTGGCTAAAAACAAGATTGAGACCCATGGGAGAGTGGAAGGGGGTCATGGAAGAGGTCGCGTCTGAGGGCCGGTGCACCTCACTGTTGGCACCAATGCACAGCCATTCGTCACATGTTTAGCATGGCAGTGCGATAGGAGTAGTGCCAGGCGATACTTAAGACTTAATTTGCAGATAAGACTGATTTTTGCATCAGCCTGTTGTGTGATTTGTGCGCAGGCGTGTTTGTGTGTGCGTTCCAGTGTAATTGCTGGGAGCAGACTGGGGAAGAGAAAGAGGTCTGGGAGCGCTTGTGAAGTTGGGAGGGGGGACAAAGCAAGGAAGTTAGACTATTGGACATTGTTTCTGCACAGCGTTAGGTAAGCGCTTTGAATGTGAATGTGTGTGTATCACTGTGAATGTTCATTCACAGGCTTAAGGTGTTTCAGAGCGCACTTTTCCCATTTTCTCAGAGTCATACTGTACCCAGGGAAGGAAATGACACAAGGCTGGGTAAGAGTCATTGAAGTATGCTGGCGATCCCACCATTGGCTCATGCAATTGAAAGCCTACATCTCTAAATAGAGGCTGATGGAGGATTTATGAGCAATGACTGGATACTGTGTGTGTATGTGTATATGTGTATATATATATATATATATATATATGGCTGTATTTGTAAGATGCAAATAAAAAAAAATACATATAGTTAAGGTTACATAAGATAGTGTTCATAATTGGGGAGGGGGATAAATAATTGAAAATAAGCATAATGTAAATGAATAAACATCAGGTTAAAATGAATAAGAAAAAAATAAGTGAATACTTTAATACAGTACTATAAGAGTACAGTATTATAATGAGTAGAAAGAAACATAATAGACACACACTTTAGGCATATTTATTAAAAAGTGTATGTTGGGTGTTTACAAAAAAACTGTATAAATGCCTTTCAAATTTTAGGATTTTATTCCCTCGCATGAGGATGAGGATATTTGGCTGTCTGTGACATATTAAAGATTTAAAGCACTTGACATGATTCCATGAATTCTGTCATTATAGATACATTTTTTCAGTTGTGCAGCCTTATAAAATAATTTAAAAAATCAGGATGATCACATTATCATGTCATATATTTAATTAAAAACCATAATAATAGAAGAATATATATATATATATATATATACATAACTTAAAAAAAAAAGTGGACATGTTCACCTCTGACCTCTTCATAGTGCAGAAACATTTACTGTGTTTATTTTATAACACACACACATTTAGCAAGATTTTTTTTTATGCTTATTTCTTTTAGCTGTCAATATCGGTGTGGCCGCCCATCGAGCATTTTGCACACATGAAAGTGTTGGTGTACTAACTGCTGTACCTTTCGTGTCACACTAATTGGGGGGCAGGCCACAGGAGGACAGGCTTTCTCTTACAATAGCTCTGCACATTGTTGTAATGCGACTGCTGCTTTGAGCTGTTGTTTTGAAGGAGAGAGAGTGAGAATGCTGCAGAGCTCAGCTCACAGACAGCCTGTGGGAAACTCTGCTTTCCCTTCCTGTTCTTTCAAAGAATCTCTGCACTCCAGCAAAATGGCCGGAAATATTCCTGGCCTTTTTGATTTGGGGCCCAAACAACAGTGACTGCATAATTGTTTGTGATCTGCTCCCTCGCCCCGCCTTTCTGACTGTGAAAAACAGCCAGACTTCACCAAGGTGTTTGGAAAGATTATCCACATGGTTTGTATGTTAGAAAGTAATATATCTATATTGATGAGCATAATAACCACGCTATCAAATATCGAATAGAATAGTGTTACATTTTAATCAAATTATTTATTATTTATACTATACTTTGACATTTTTTCTTTTTGTCTGAAGCTACATTTATTTGCTAGTAGCAGGGCACATTATGGGAATATGGTCTGGAACAGACTCGAACCCTGATTTCCCATGAGCTCCACTGCTCAATATGTTCTCAAGACCACCACTTATTTTGCTTTTGCAGGTCAAAGGCTGCAGAAGTCATGCTGTCGACCTTTCGTGAAACGAGTTGCTTCCCTGATGCTGGTCACCTTTTGGCCTACAGAGGGAGCATTTTGCTTGGTTTTAGTCTGCTTTGCCTCTCCCTTTTGTGTGAAATTCAAAATGTGGTCACATCTTTCACCCCCTTTGCTTTTTGTGTTTGGGTTAGTGCTTAGATCACAGGCAGGATCTGGTGAGTATAATCAATGTACGACAGCTTAATGACAGTCTCCCTTATTCGCGTGTTTCACCTCCCTTCCCAGCAAGATCTCTGGTCGCTTGACTGATGCAAGACTGTGTAAATTCTAGTGATTATCGTCATCTTGACTACAGAGACCGTCTCTGCATTTGATAAATAAAGTTTAATCTCTTTTTTGTCATTAATATTGTGTTTAGTGCAATTTTTAAGTTTAAGGGGATAGTTCACCCAAAAATGAAAGTTCGCTCATCTTTGGAACACAAATTAAGTTGTTTTTTTTTTTTTATGTGAAATCCGAGAGCTTTCTGACCCTCCATAGACAACAACACAACTTCCAGAAATGTAGTAAGGACCTCCTTAAAATATTCCATGTAACGTCAGTGGTTCAACCATAATGTTATGAAGCTACAATGTCACATGGAGTATTTTAAAGATGCCCTTACTCCCTTTTCAGGTCAGAAAGCTCTCAGATTTCATCAAAACAATGTGTTTCCCATTAGAAAGTTATTCGAAACAAAAATCAGGGTGAGTAAATGATGACCGAATTTTTTGCAATTTTATCACATTGCAAATCTGAGCTCTTTCCCTTCTAAACTGCAATTGCATAATTTATTTGTGCTACTCTGCCCTGTTTTTAAGGTGCAGTAATCACTCACTTATGCAATGTTTTGCCAATTGACAGCGTGGCAAAACAAATATTGTTTGTGTTGAGCATCAGCCTCACCCATTAGCCCTGTGCTCATGTTTAAGTGTTGACTAGTGCTTGTACTGGGCGTCAGTAAACACTAAAGCTAATTTTATAGCAAGTTAGACCGGTGCTTGTGTTGTTGCCCACTGTCCCTTTTTCCAAAAGAGGAGGCCTTAAAGCTGAGATCGCTTTAATGAAATTAGCAAGCAGCGGAAAGGCAATTAAGTAGGCAGGGGGGTTAATGAGGTCGTCCAGGGCTCTGTGACATATTTTTTAATTGGTTCACCCTCGGGTCAGACCTGAATTCTGGACAGGAGGGCTTGGATTAGAGCTGAGGCTCCTGGAAGGGCACTCTTGAGGGGTTTCCACCAGCAGGTGGGTTGAATTGATAGCAGTAACCATGCTGATGTCTGATGGCATAGTGCTTGGTATCTTTGTTCACCCTCTGTTTTGCAGTTGGAAGGTATCCTGAAAATACACTAAGCTGTCCTCGATGAACTTTCATTCCAGCATAATCCACCCCTAAATCTGTTATCGTGAAATCTAAATGTTGAAGTCACCCTTGTTAGTTCCCTCTAAAAATGTTTTTGTATGAGATTAGTTGTGTTTGATAAGCATGTCTAAGAGCTGGTTTTAGATGAAGTAGCATGTGTCTGACTAATTGCAGACTCGTCAGACTTGTGAAATAGGACGTGTGGGGGGATTTGATAAGACGGGAATGGAAACACCAGAGGAGACTCTGTGGTGCCGGTGCCATTGAGTCGTGGGTACCAACGAGTCACATCATCCCCTTAGACCACCATCTTCATCCCACAGTCTTTCAGGGGCTTCATAAAGTGGGAGCTGGCAGCTCTTTGCCTCATCCCTCTGACGCCAGGCCCATTAGATTAGAGCTTTATGGGGAAGAGCGTATGGAGACTCTTCTCTCTTCATGAAATCATCCTTCTCTCAGTCGGGAACTTGAAACCTCTGCTTTTTGCTAAAGAAACCATTAACACTGTGGGATATGGTTGTTAAACTTGTACATGTATTTCAGCAGGCAATCTCTGTGATCCTTCAAGCAGTCTTTAGTGGTCTGAAAATAGTATAGTATATATTCAATATGAAGCATAGTATATAATCATTGTATAGTGTATAATTAGTTCTAGTAGATGTTTATTGAATCTGCAAGGCACTGTGAAACACTAGAGCAATTTAAGGTATGTACACCATTAAAAAGTTTGGGGGCAGAACATTCTTTTAAAGAAGTTAATACTTTTATAGTTAATAATAATTAAAATTTAAAAGTTGACTTATTTTAATCTTTTTTTTTTTATTATTCCAAGAAGATTTAAGACGTCTGCTTTGAAAATCTTTAGAAAGCTGATGGATGTATAGTTTCATCACGATTAGTAAATTAAGAATTTGTAAACATTGTAAAATCTCTAATTTGATCAAATCTTGACTTTTTAAAGCTGGACGATAATGAGAATTCAAGTGTAATTTTGTGTGATTTGCTTGTAAATGAGATGATTTGCTCTGAAACTTTCAAACAGAATTGCCATCCTGTACACAAACATATTGCTTGGATGTGATCTAGTTTTCCATCTAATTCAGTGTAGCTAAATATAACTGTTTCAGTGTATATGAGAATTATCATTATTAAAACTTGAGGGGTCATTGGAAAATACCTCTTAGGCCAAATGTTTTACCCACAGGCCTGATGTTTTAGAGAAAATGTTAATCTCGGGTGGAGTAAATTAGATCCATGTGGTCATTATCTTGTGGATCATCAACACGGTGAGTATGAGATTCTTGAGCTTAATCTGAGCCATTCTCCACCACTCATTGAAAAGGTTACACACATGCCCTTTTCAGGGTCATAGGGTGTTGAGTCAGGGTTCAGCTATGGTTCACATTAGCATGGACATGATGTGGTAACAGCAACATGGTCATGCTGGCCGTGTGTTTGACATGCTTTTTGTACTGTCTAAGGCCCGGCCAGCAGGCCTCAAACTGTCTCTGGGGATCTCTAGATTGCTCTGGCAGCCGGCTCATTTTGTGTGTATAATCACTTTCTGAGTGCCAATGACTAGTCGGGTCATTTAACATCCCCCCCATGAGCTGACCTAGAGTCAAGGGTTGCACCAGTCAACAATGGGAAGCCCGTGCTTCCTCTTTTGTGAGCACTGTTGGGGTGACAGCACTGACAGATCATTGCCACAAAATTTTCTGGTCTGTGAGCATCAATTAACTGTGTTGAGGTTTTACATAAATGATGTACGTTTGATGACCAAATAAATAATAAAAAAAAAATATTATACAACTTGATTGGCATTCATAGTATAATGTGAATTACATCAGAAAGACAAAATTCAGTGCTATTTTGTCTTTTAAAAAGCAAAAACACGTAAACCTACACACAAGTACATTTAGGCATCACAACATTATAATGCACATAATAGAAATTGATTTGTTACCTCAAAAAAATAACAAGACATCAAAGTCAAACAAGTCAAAATTCAATACTACTTAAAAAAAATACATTTAACAGTATCAGTCATTTATTGTTATTTTGTTTTAAGATTAATGATAGTTTAAATGTAAAAATGCAGCAGAAAAAAAGAAAAGAAAAACCCTTATGTAATCTGTATCTGATATGGTACCAATTTCATGTATCAATAAAAATAATTTAAAAAACACCTCGGTCATTCTGAGTGTAGTATGTTCATTTTTTGCCTTATTTTGGTCTTTTAAAAAAAAGAAATATTTTTCCACTTGGAAGAGCGTTTCACTTTTGTGCTCAATTGTTCATGATATCATAAAACAAACATAATGAAAGAACTTTACAGCAGATCTTTAACAAATGTTACTGCTGTGAGTTGGGTTTCTGTCATCGGCAAGTGAGGAGCAGGAAATGGAAAACCCGGAGCGGAGCTGGAGCGGAGTGATTATAGAACATTTGAGCATAGAGGGGAAATTGCTGTCACTCGACAAGCTTATTCATTATATTGCTTTGATTTGAATAATCAGCTCCATTCTGACAGTGTGGGATACAGTTTTGATCTTGTGAGTTGACGCGCTATTTGCCATTTTTCAGTGTTTTGAAATATTTTTCTCCGCTTTGTTCTTCAGACAAAGAGTCTCTGATCACAGACAGCGGGAAGCTTCACACTCTAGACCTGCTGCTGACCCGATTGAAGTCTCAGGGCCACCGAGTTCTCATCTACTCTCAGATGACCCGCATGATAGATCTTTTAGAGGTGAGTGCTTCCAGGAACTTCTCAGTCAGTGACTGACAGCTCTGTTGCCTGTGAACATTACATGACTACGTCATGTCATTGTGACATGTTTTTTTCCTTCAACCTTCAACCTTTCCTACATGTCCTACATGCTTCTGTACTGAAGCGATTGTAGATATCTGAGGTCATGCTGTACGTGTTTTTGTTTACACGTTCGTTGTACTTTGAGTTTTAATCCCACAAAATGAGAGATGGCAAATTTGATCAAGCATTGTGATGGGGATGTTTGCTGTTAAATAGCTTCATATTGTTAACCCTGGACAAAAGCTGAGAGAAGAGAACTGAAGGAAACAATCACTTTTTCCAGAGGCACACAGTTGTTTGCCACATGTTTGGCTTGCTGCTGAACATAGAGCTAAAAGTAGAAGCCTCCAATAACATTGTCAACACGGGCTGCTTATAGTCCTACACAACAGCGCTCGTAGTCTAGAAACACCTCCTTAGAGTCAATAGGAATTCCTTCCGATTCATTTTGGCTTAAGCCTTTTCCATAGCAGTCTCTCTAAAGTCTGATTACGTAGATTTGACTTCCTTTATTTGTGAAGTAGTTAAGGATGGAAAAACATGGCATCAGCCTTTGGCTTTGATTGGTCGTTAGTTTTGGCGTAGACATGTATATCTACACCTTATATTTTTTACTTTACGTCAACATGAAAATCTTGATTAATTCTGTTTTTTTTTTTTGGATACACATTCCTTGTTTTGTCATGAATGAATCATCAATGCACGTAATTCAAAAGAAAAATAAAATGTTTGGATTTACATTCTTTCATCAAAATGTAATAACTTAGCCTGCCGTTCAAATGACTTTCCTTTTAAGCTGGCATCACAAATTTGTCTTATTTTTCAACCCCTACAATTTGTGATGGATAGATAATATATTTTCCACAATTTCCTGCTGTTTGGATAGAAATATGACAATTTAGTCAGCACAATTGGTGGCTGGATAAATACTTTTTTGTCCCACCGTATGTGTGTGTGTATATATATATATATATATATATATATATATATACATACAGAAAACCTTTGACCTCTGTCATTGGGTATATAATGAAGTATTGAGATTTTGTTATTGACCAAATACTTATTTTCCACCATAGTTTGCAAATAAATTCTTTAAAAATCCTACAATGTGATTTTCTGGATTTGTTTTTCTTATTTTTGTCTCTCATAGGAAAAAAAAGGTGCAAAATTAAGTAATTGTTACTGAAGTTAAATACAATATAATCCCGAAAATATTTTACCATCATTTTTTACTGATAAATTTTTTTTAAAACCTTGCATTAAACAAATTAACATTTTGTAGGGATACTCCACCCCAAAAATAAATTTTGTCATTAATCACTTACCCCCATGTTGTTCCAAACCTGTGAAAGTCTTGTTCATCCTTGGAACACAATTTAAGATATTTTAGATGAAAACCGAGAGGAGAGAATCCTCCATCTGCCATCAGTGGTTCAGTCTGAATGTTATGAAGAGACTAGAATAGTTTTTGTACGCAAAGAGTAAAAAAATGTATGACTTTATTCAGTAATTTTTCTCCTCTGTGTTTCTTCGCAATCACCGTAGCGCAATTTTGGAGAATATCCAGTGAATGCACTATGTATGATTTTCTGTGCCAGCCACAAGGATTTTTGTTCAAATCAAAGCTTGAATATGTGTAGAAAACTTACCCTAGCGTATGTAGTTTATGTCTTGTGCATATCCTCCAAATTGGCACTACGGTGATGCAGTGAGACACAAAGAAGATAAATTATTGAATAAAGTCTTTTTAAAGTTCTTTGCGTACAAAAAGTATTCTTGTCACTTCATAACATTCAGATTAGACCATTAATGGCAGATGGAGTATTCTGACGATGTCTTTCATACTTTTCTGGGCCTTAACAGTGTAATTTACTCTCTGCAGAAGCAGAAGATTGTCAAGTCTTGTCTCCTTTGATATTGTGTCTCTCCGATCAGATCCCCTGAGTGTTTTGGTCAAGTTTTTTTTTTCATTTATTTATTATGCATTCAAGAGCTCAGCTCCCACTTGAGATCTTTTCAAGCATATTCTGCACTTTGTTCCTAAGTCTCAGGCTAAATCATGTTATTTTCGACATTTCTGCTAACCTGGATTTATATTCTCAGCGGTGTAATGCCATTTAGGATGGTCTCATTTGTTACTTACAGCTGCAAAGAAGCTTGGGATTTGTGATCTAATGTTACTTCAGGCTAGAACAAAGTCCTAATCAAAGACATTTAATGTCAAAGAGAGTGCTAATGCTCTCTTCATACGGTCCAGATGTGCTTTTGGGAGGTCATCCAGTAGAGTGGTAGGCCCGATGGAGTCAAGACTTCACTCTGGGTGGCGGAGGAGAGTGGGAGGTCATCTGAGAAGACTCTGCAATGCTAATGAGGATCTGTGGCGGTGTGTTAAGGGGGACATTAGTGAAAACCAGCCCTGCAGATTTTTTTGAGAGGATTAAAGTGAAATAGACACCAGTTTCATATCGTTAACTTGTTTACATGCATGATTTTCCATTTTCTTACTTGAAATGTTTCTCAACTCTCCTGCAGGAGTACATGGTGTACCGCAAGCATACTTACATGAGACTGGATGGCTCATCCAAGATTTCGGAGCGGCGGGACATGGTGGCTGACTTCCAGAGCCGGTGAGTTTTCAGCTGGTTTTCAGCGGCTCGACAGCAAGGTTTGAAAAGGAGACATACACTTCTGTGCGTCCATCTCTTCTTAAACCTAATTGGGGCTTGTTTTTCCAAAATGTCACCAAGCGCAAATTCCTCATGCCTGGCGGTGCTGTCAGGGTTTTGCGCTCTCTTCTCTTTCCCCACCCTTCCTCACAGGGTCTGGTTTGCATTAGCTCAGCTCTCTGTGGGTGTTGTGGGCTCTGGTTTTTATTTTCTAGAGAAGTGTGCTGTATATTGAAACGTCTCTCTGTGTAAATCCTGGGCGGTTGGGCAGGCCCCTTAAAGAGCACGATCTGCCTCTGCTTTATTTGCTTTTTCTCACTGTTCTGGTCTCCCTCCCTTTGCAGGACGGATATTTTTGTCTTCCTCCTCAGTACCAGAGCCGGAGGCCTGGGGATCAACCTGACAGCTGCAGACACGGTGAGGCCGTAGCCCATCAGCACATCACGATTACCTTCCCCCCACCAGAGGCCATGAGAACGGCCTCTAATATAGTATGAGCTCTAAGACATTTAGCACTCATGTAATAATAGCTGCTGACCTTGTTGACCTTAACATGGACACTTTGAAGCCTCGACCAAATGATCAGCATGTAACGTGACCACCCGCAGTTTGTTTTGTTTGTGAGTGGGTTAATCTGAAATGGATATCGCAATAGAAAGTGCTTGCAGCATTCTCTGGAAGTGGTTACATGGAAAACTCAAAAAATTTAATTCAAAAATATATATTATGTTAAGTTTAATAAGATCAGAATAAGATCAGAATTAATGGCAAAAAATAATAAGAATCAGTTAGTGTCTAAAAAATATATTTCTATTAATAAATGTATGTAATATTTGTTTTTACTAATAAAAACCATGTATAGAATTGTTAAAGCATTAAAATGTTTGGAAAATTATTACATTAAACATAATTAATTTATTAAAGTAACATGTTAAAAGAATATGTATTTTAGTGAATAAACAGTGAATGTTCACCTTTAAACTGAAGCTCTTTGTCACATCACAAAGGACAGTTTCCACAAGTAGTTTTTTTTTATGTTGACCGCAATGATTAAATTAATATATGAAATATAAATATATAAATTGTTTAATATTTTATTTAAATTTAAATAATTTTGTCTAATAAATTAATAAAATTAGATGCCATTTTAGTCGGAGTAACATGACAACATATTGGGTAATTGATTGATTTATTTTTGACTGTGACTACAACATGTGCTCACTGTATCAGCCCGGTACTTTGCTAATATCATAAAGTGGACTGATTAAAAAAAACCTCTGTACTACTAGATGTTGATTTGGGTCAGCCAATCAGATACGAGCTTGCCAGATCTAGAAAGTGCTTTTTTAAGTGAATTGATTGTGAATGTGTTAGAGGCTTAAACAGCATTTTAAGCCAGTGTAGATTATATGTGCAAGAACTAAAATAGCATCTGTTCAATAGCCATAAATAGGAATCAGTTCAAAAGAGGGGATTGTTTCATGTGACCAATTTAGCCATTTCCTCTATTTCCAGGTGATCTTCTATGACAGTGACTGGAACCCCACAGTTGACCAGCAGGCCATGGATCGAGCCCACAGACTTGGACAAACCAAGCAGGTCACAGTCTATCGGCTTATATGCAAAGGGACAATTGAGGAACGCATCCTACAGAGAGCTAAAGAAAAGAGTGAGGTTAGTACACAGTATCGAATTCCTTCTTTAGGCCAGAATGTTACACAAAATATAGTGTAATATGTTCTCCTTTTAATTCAGCTAATTCTGCAATGGTTGGACAAATTACCCCTTTTTCATCCGATAGCTTACATCAGTCAGTTTAAGTTACAATGCTATATTTATCTAAATGTCAAACCTCAGAAGAGTCTTTACAGTTAAAGGAAGCCCTTTAGCCCATGGTTTTAACTCTAATTACAACTAATTATACTTTAATTGCATATGTGCTCTAAACATGTAGTCCGGGATGTCTGTATCAACAGATCATTATAGTCAGTGTATGTTTCCAAGAGTCAAATTTTCTCTTCTTTCTGCTCTTACTGATTTGATTTATTTATTCTCTGTCTCAATAATCACTTTCGGCTGTGGGATCTGCACTTTAGATTCAGAGGATGGTAATATCAGGAGGAAATTTTAAACCTGACACCCTGAAGCCCAAAGAGGTGGTCAGCTTGCTGCTGGATGATGAGGAGCTGGAGAAAAAATGTAAGTTACCACTGTGTTTATTATAATAAATGCATATTTGTAATCTAAATGAGTTAATAAATGAATTAATTGTTCAGCTGTGATTGGATGGATTGGTTGTGTGTCTGGGCAGTGCGTTTACGGCAGGAAGAGAAACGGCAGCTGGAGGAGAGCAGTAAGGTGAAAGAACGGAAGAGGAAGAGGGAGAAGTATGCAGAAAGGGTAAGTGTTCCTCTGCAGTGGTTGCCAACAATAATAAAATAAATAGAAAAAGATAGATAGATAGACAATAGATAGATATGTGAGTGTGTGTGTAGGTGTGTGTGTATGTGT
>JAUMHE010000030.1:1311122-1329364 GCA_032359235.1 Enteromius mattozi | reverse complement strand
ATTAAGTACTAGTATCTAATGAATAAGTACTAGTAACTTTAGAAAAGACACTAGTACCTAAAGAATAAGCACTAGTACGTAATGGAAAAGATACTAGTCTCTAAAAAATAAATACTAGTAACATGGAAATAGATACTAGAGCAAAATGTTTTAACATTTAATCTACAGACTGCACTAGTATCTATTTTCATAGAAAATATATATACATTAGAAAGGTATAGTAAAGAAAATGAGTGACGCCAAGAAAAGAAGCAAAATCTAAATAATATCATATAGAGCCGGCTCCACAAACAACCTGCACAGGCACCTGAGAACTGTCCACTCATCAGTGCAATAGGAAGATAAAACACAGTCAGTTGAGTGTGATATTAATGAAGGTGCCAGTGTGTCTACTGCAACTGTTGCTGCTGCAGTATCTACAGCATCATGCAGTATACCACCACAACCACCTAAACCAACACAGAGCTCTATGAGACCGTTTTTGCAGAAGTCTGTGACCCCAGCAAGACAGAACTCAATTGATGAAGAACTGGCAGAAATGATTGCACTTGATTTTCAACCATTTTCAGTTGTGGATGATAAAGATAAAGATATATAATGATATATGTTATAATAATATAATAAACATATATAAATAAAAACACACACGTTTTTTAACATTAGTAATTCATTTTGTGCATAATTTTATATTGTTGTTGATAATGAATTAATTAAAGCAACAAAACAACCTGAAGAGCCGCTTGGGAGCCGAAAGAGCCGGCTCTTTTGGCTCGGCTCACTAAAAAGAGCCGGAATTCCCATTATTAGAAGGATCTAGAACACTGCGTTGCAAAAATGCCGCGATCGTGGAAGACGTAATGACGTCATTCAAAAAGCGATTTCATTGAATACTACAATAATCCTGCATATTTTACTTTTATATATTTTCATAAATAGTTCATTTAATCACAGGCATATATTTATTCTCGCAGCGTTTTTTTTTTTTTATATATACTTTTGATCTTATTATCTGCTCTATTATTCTGTCTCAGCTACTACCCACTAGTAAGCTGGGTTACACAAGGGGATTTACCAATTAATTCATTAAAAATCGTACAATATGATTTTCTTGATTTCTTTTCTTATTTTGCCTCTCATAGTTGAGGTATACCTATAATGAAAATTACAGGCCTCTCTCATCTTTTTAAGCACAATTGGTGGCTGACTAAATACTTTTTGCCCCACTGTACGTTTCCACAATTCCACATCAATAATTTATTCATTACAATCATTACCATTGTTTACATACACTGAAATGCCTTTTCTCTTTTTTCAGTGTTACACACAGCATTATTCATACCATCACAGAGAAATAAGAAACCATTTGCTGAATAAAGAATATAGATATGTGTGGTTACGCACGGTCCAAACTTATCTGATTGTGCTGCTGCTCAATTGTGAGTTGTTCCACAGCGCCACGAATGGCTGCTTGCACCATTGAAATTGCTGTCTGAATCAGCAATGTCTCATTACAATGGCTGTGGTCCAGTTCAGGAGACACATTCAGGTCAGAAGGATGAAGCGTGTTGATTGTTAGGCTGTTAATTCTTAAATGTTGCCAGGATCCATTCACTGTGAGACCATCAAACTCAGGTGTCTCATTCACATTCTCTTCCTCTGATGAGTATGCTTGCTCTATTGTAATCACTGGCTTGCATTTGACATTATTTTTAATAGGCTTCTCAATTAAGACTAGCAGATCACCACCTGATGATGTGCCTGGAAACTCGCTACAACATGATGGAGGAACCTCAGAATCCAAAACACCATTAGATTTTAATAGCTGGTTTTCTTCTTTTTTCATACTAACATCTTGGTCAAGACATATTTCCTCCTTCTCATCCATGTGGTCAGACTCCATATGTGTGTTAACGCTTACCTCTGCATTGAATGTTAATGTCTCTGGAACACCTTCCGCCTTTATGTTTTGTTCTGCTTTTTGGTTCTCTTCTTTTTTGACACTGGAACTGTCCAAAGCAGCTGCAGGTGATTGATTCAGTTGATCAGCTTCTTCTTTTTGTGATTCCTTTGGAGCATTACACTCCAACTGATCAATATAAGATGCTTTCTTCTTTCTTGGAAAGATGCGGTAGATCTTTTTAAATGACAAACCTTTTGGTGTCGTTATCTCCTGAAAATCCATGCTATTGTCTTGCTCTCTACATCCCCTTCCTGGATTGACATTAGATGTGATAGATCTCTTAAAAAGGGGCCACACTGTAAAGAAAGCCCTAGCTTTACTTTTCCCATTAGGAACTTCCTTGTTTACATCACTCTGTTTATTCTCCTCCATAGAATTACACATGCTGTGCTGAGCTTTGTTTCTGTTTTTCCTATTTTTTTGAGGATTCAAAATCTTGTTTTCTGTTCCCTGCCTCTTTCCGCACCTGAGGAGTGAGGAAAACGTCTTTTTAATGGATGTTTTTGAAGTGCTTCTGGTCATTTCAGTTTTACTTTCCATATTTTCATCTTTGCTTTCACTATGCTCCAATGTTACAAGAATTCCTGAGGTATCTCCTGGAGCTAGATGGGTTTTCTTCTCCTCTGAGAGTTTTTCTGGGCTGTTGTGGGCAATAAGTGAGGATCCAGTTCCACTATTTTCTTGATCATTATTGTCCGCTGTGCCATCACAACTTATAGCTTGTCTTTGCCTTCTCTGTGATTTACCTTCCAGTTTCTCCCTTGATTTTGACTTCCCCAGCAAAAGTCTCGGAGGACCCGTTAGTTTTCTCTTCAAACCCACCCTCTCCTGGCTGTCGGGTAATTCTGTCTCTTGTGTGGACATGGTTAATCAAACAGTACCAAAGTCAATAATAGTCCACACTGGATCAATCACACAAGCGGATATTTTCTCCGCTTACATACTGTCAGTTTAAAGATGTGGAGATGCTGCAAATCAACACAAAACACGGTCTTGGTGAAGTTAAAGGTTTTTTTTGTATTTCATTTGTTGACTGAAACATTTATTGCCTGATTTGTGTTCAGTGATAAGCTTTTGTATATATTATTATATAAAATGTGTATCTTTGAACATATTTTGATCAGAGACGACACAAAGGCTGTGCAATGTTTACAGCACAAACAACATGAACTCACACTGGGTGTGACACCTGTGAAAAAGTCTCTTTAAAAACATCCTTTAGCCTATACAAATAATTCAATAGGCGTTTTGCTAACAGTAACGTTAAAAGTGAACTACAACACAATTAAGGGCAAATAATTACTTTACCTCCCTTCGTTAAATGATAGGCTACAGAAATAAATGTAGGAATCTCAGAGCAAAGTCAAAACTCAAAGACTATTCCGACAAAACCCTGTTTTGTTTGTGACGTCTGTAAATTTGCTACGAATTCAAACAGCCTTTGCTTCAACTTAATCTATAAGGTGATTAAAGATAACTTAGAACAACGGGTTAACTTGTAGTACAACAATGTACTGTTTAAAAAAACGTTAAAGCACCTACCTGTAAAGCACAGAGCACGACGTAAACTATTTTCACGGTTGTCTCGGGCGATGAGATTCAAAGAGCGTTTATAAATCCCCTCACAGATCGGGCGCGCTCAGAGACTTGCCAGCATGTTACGCGCCTAACTGTTTCCATGACGACCAGCTGATTGACGGTTTCTGTGAGCGTGCAGATCGCTCTCATCCAATCAACACGTAGGGGGCTCTGCTAATGGGAAGATATTATTGATATCCATCATGGCGACCATACACACCCGCTATACACAATTTCCTGAAAGAGTTACATTTCTCCCACCTTTATCTATACAAAAAAGTCGAGAGAAAAAAAAAACACTAAAAAGAAAGCAACTAATAGCCTACTTTTGGCTCCTGGAATGCGTCTCACACTGTACATCGTTTTCAAATAAATTTCCATATTTGATCATTGACAACTTAACTGGAAATTATGCATAGCCTAATATATTTGTTTTATGTGATAATTAGGCTCTATATTGTTTTTTAAATTCACACATTAACTGCCTGTATTTCATTACATAATTTTCTACTTGGTAACCAAGCACTCTTTAAGTTTTGTTCATTTATTTTCTATTTAGATTGTTGGTCCTGATGGAAATTCTGCCAAAACGAGGGACAGTTATGATGTGTGTAAAAACTAATTATTGTGACACTACACACACACCTGGGTTTCCATGTTTTATGGAGACATTCCACGGGTTTAATGGTTTTCGTATTGTACAAACTGTATATACTGTAACTTTCTGCTGTTTTAGATTTTCAAAATAACTTAATTCTGTTTGATTTATAAGCTTGTTTACTCATGGGGGCCAAAAATATCCACACAAGGACACGCACACAACAGTTTTATATAGGCTGTATATTTTTGGGCTGTTGAACGCTTGAATCTGGCTGACAAACATTCTAAAGTATTTATCAATTATTTTCAGGGAAACGCATGGTGAACATAGTTCCAGGCAGCTGTTGACCGCATTACATGACCATATTGCTTCGCCAAATTATATATATATATATGTAGTTTAGAAAATAATATTTTTTTAAATAAAAATAAAATATTTTAGTGATGGATATCAATGGAGATTAAACACACACACACACAAAAAAAACTCAAAAGGGCTAAATGTGTAAGCGACACTTTAAAGAATAAAGGTTACTTATTAGTACTGATGGCTAGATCAGTGGAAAGGTTCTGGAAAAAAGGTGGGTTATTTTATTAAAATCTTCTTCACACTAAGAAAAAAAAGTTCTTTTAAGAACCAATCATTTCTTTGTGGAATAATTTTTCCCCTTTTACATCACTGCGGAAACTTTCTTTTGGAAGTTTTATTTTTAAAATCGTAACTGTTATTCTACAGTATGATACATAACGCCTGAAAATCTAATCTGGCATTAAATGAAATGTTCATCAGGAGCAGATGGCACACAGTAATTAATTCACATTTGGAGGCTTGCTTGATGTTTGCAAAAGACATATGTGCAAATATGACCTGTTATCTTATTTTCCCAGGGTCTAATTTATATCTATGTCAGTAGCAGACATTTTGGACCCTTTAGTCGTACAGCAGCCTTTTTATCATTCAGGCATGTTTTAAACTTTGTTTAATAGAGGGATTGCTTCTTCCACAAGACACAAGTCTTGACATCTCATGCATGAAATGTTATTTCAAGCTCAAAGCCACCAATGCTAATGCTCAGTGACGTTAGGTCCCAGAGGTCTGAGGAAAATATACCCTTGAAAGCCGCACGAAACATACAAAGTACTCAACAAAGCTACCACATAAGTGTATTTAGGTCTGGCAGAGTTTACTCAGGTTCACTTGAATAGGCTGCCTCAAAGTGATAAACCTGGTGGCAATGTCCTGAACTAACCCCTAAATCAAACAGGCCAGATGCACACTCAGTATCCCACTTAGCAAATACGGCTCTATTTTCATGGTACCAGACCCATTCAAAATTCATTTTACAAAGCACAATGTGGTAATATATGATAACACAGAGTTTCTGTAAGTATCTGGATACAAAGGTATTTAACATGTTTATGTAATAACATTTTAAACCGACTTAAAACCTTGACCAGTCATCATTTGGTCAAATAGGACCCCAAAATGTTGGGTTTCATTTTTGATTAGCTCATAATCAGTATCAGCACAGCATGGTATATGCACTTTTTTTTACCCCATAGAAACAGAATTCTTTTCTAGTCACACAGCATCAGGCAACTGTAAGGGACACATTGACAGTGATCATTGACTACTGGACGGCAGCAATGGCTGCTGGGTAACATGTATTGAAGAAGAGGCTAAAAATAAACTGGACTAACAATCTGGACAAATATACAATTATCTAATAATAGTCTACAATCAGGTTGGCAGCTTAGTATCTATAGCAACTGGAAACTTCATTAAAGACTAAGCCAAGATTTTATTGGAGTCATATAAGATAGCATATAGAGTAAACATATAGACATTACACTATCTCTAAAATCAGCGTGTCAAATTGTCTAATAAAATCAAATGTGGCTTTCAATAATACTGGCAAACTTTACCGTAATAGGACAAAAAATTCTGACAGACAATTGGTTCTGTGTTGCTAAAGCTCAGTCATGGCTAAAAATATAATATGGATTAAGAAGCACAGCGTAATAGCTATGAGATTTCGAGGGAATTTCGAGAATACAGAGCAACATCATTTGTCAGTTTACAAATTTACACTTAATACAGTGAAGGAGACATAATTAGTTGTTTTTACAGCAAAATATAAAACAGAAGTTGCATGAAAATATTGTACATGTTGATCATACACAGCTAGAATTTGATGCCACTATTTGACTTAAGAGTATTTATAGGTTTTAGAAATCATTTAGCCACATTAAAAAGAAAACTCTTTCTTTCCACTTACTAAAAGTTTGATTGGCCATTAATTAAACCAATTTCAGCTTGCCCATCTTAGCAAGTAACCATTGCGCTACTTGCTGTCACTGTAAAGGTTGTTGCCGTGGAAACAGGGCCACATGGGATCATCCATTTCTGTTTTTATCTGTTGGAGAGTTTGAAGAAATTAGTCAATCTGGTGGAGTTATTTAGCTGTCTTAATAATACACCCAAATGTTTTTCCCCCTATGAAGAAAAAAAAGAAAAAAAGCTAGCTGACGCAATGAACAGAACAATAAACAAAAACAGTTCAACAAGCTAAACAAAATCATGCTGAGCCAAGTTAACTATAACCGCTTATGAAAATGACTGCTACCCTGAAGAGCCGTTTAATAAATTGACTTACATTTGTAATCTGTAATGAACATAAATGTTGAATAAGGTCACTTGGACCACCAGTGGATTTTGTTGAACAGCTCATGTTCAGCACAGGCATGCAGCCTAGCAACGTGTCTGGATAAAAATATCCACAACATGTGTGACCAAATATTCTCTCTTTCTTTTCTGCACTGTAGACTCACCCAATGATGAGCGACTGACTGAGGGGGACAGAAATGAATCAATGACATCATCTGACTAGAGGTCAACCACCTCAGTGTTCATGCAATCTCATCATTTTATCTTCCATTACTGTATTCAGCCAGTGATTATTAACAACGGTTGACAACAATTACTTGCTATTTTGTTTTTCCTTCCACATTATGGTGTAATGTGATTGTGTTATTTGATGCAGTTATGTACACCACCAGTATAACTTTGTTTGGTTTCTTATAATTCTGTTTAAATTCGTTTGGGAGACACATATCAGTTATAAATTATGATGTTGTCACCAATAATATATAAGAACATTTAGATTTTTTTTAATATATTTTTTTGAAAGAAGTCTCTAATGCAAATCTGCATTATTTGATCTAAACAACAGTAAAAACTGTAATATTGTGAAAGGTGATTACAATTTAAATAGGCTATTTGCTATTTTATCAAACTTTAAACTGTATTGTACTCCTGTGATGGAAAAACTAAATTCTTCAGTGTCACATGATCCTTTAGAAATCCTTATAATAATAATATTATGCTAATGTAGTTCTGCTTCTTATTATTAACTGTCTAAACAGTTGAGCAGCTTCATAAATATTTTTGTGAAAAATGTGATAATTTTTTTCTCAGGATTGTTTAAAGTTCAAAACAACAGCATTTATTTGAAATTGATATTTTGTAACAGTAAAAATGTCTTCTTTTGTCATCAATTGTCATCACTTTCATTAAAAAATTCCGTTAGTCAAAAAATTATGCTGTTCTCAAATTTAGAATGTGAGTGTTATCTAGTTCTAATTTTATAGATATAAAGTATAAAGCTCACCGGTTCAGTCAGACAGCAGAGGAAACCTGCTCCAGTATTGGCTTTGACATCAGCTATGGGGAGCATGAAATTCAACATGGGGTCATTACTCAAGGACAGGTGTGCCTTAGCTATGCAAACCGGCAAATTCCCAAAGCCCTTTAAGGAAGAGGAAAAACAAAGATGATGGAGAAAAAAAAAGTGGAACAAAAGAGAATGTTACTCTCCGCCTCAGGCAGACAGGCACACATATAATGTTAAACACCAAACTAATTCTATCAAAACTGTTACATAAAAACTTCCATCCACTATATATGATACAATATGTCTTATTTCAAAACCTTTAGCAGCTTCTACTAATTAGTGCAACCCACATCAATTAACAGAGTGTGAGTATTAGTGTCGCGTACTTTATTATTAGATGACAAACATCTCTTTTATAAACTAAGTTCTATAAGTAAACAAATATCTGAGAGGTTTATGAATAACTATTTCTTAGGCTGCTATATGTATATATAATTAAACAGACTTATAATGAAAATAAAGCTTACCTGTTTTGTATAAAGTGCAAGCTTTTCTTTTGCTTTTGGAGACAGCTCGATATCTTTTGCACCATACATCTTTTGTGCCACAGTCCTTAACTTATCGGCAGCTGGAATCTGAAAATAGCCATTTATCTGTGTTTAATAATGCATTAGTATGAGTAATGGATTTTGGCTTTATTCCACCAGTGGAACCTTACTGTGTTTAATATATACAGACATCCTCCTAGTCTTAATTTGCTATGAAAAGTTTTCACAGTGGTTATATTTAGGCCTTGTCAATTAAAAAGATTTCATGCATTATGAAGTCATTGGCTGGTAATGAAACAGCTCTATATATAAAGTGTTAATTGAGCTCAGAATACATGAGGGAAAGAAGAGCACAAAGAATCCAGAGTGAAAGAAAAATTGTTCCACTGTATACTTGTATAAGGAATTTAATGATGCCGCAAACAAATATCCTTTCACTTCCTCTGCCACCTAGTTATTCAGCTGATGCATTTACACATAGCAAAGTACAGTACATTTAGTATCAGTTTCAGCTGCAAAAGTGGGATTTAAACCTAAATTTCTAAGTTGCCAGTGCAAATCTTTGCCACTACTCACCTGTGGGTTGTAGAGGAACCTGAACTGTCCAGGTAGTTTTGCTGCTCTCTGAACAGCTTCTGCCAGGGCCAGAGCTCCAGCGCCCCCATCAGTCCAGTTAGTACACTGCACTGCTTCAAAGGCTCCAGCTTGCCTCGCCTGGCCACACACCAGCTCCAGCTCAGCGTCAGTATCAGAGCTACGCCAAATACAATCAGAGCCCATATTCACACACATTCACTCAGAGTAGGAGTGCTGTGTGTGGTTCAGTTTGGCTTGTGAGTATACAGTTAGTGTACAAAGGATAATTAGAGATATATGAGTGAAAAAGCATACAGTAGTATATATTGGTGATAATCCCTGCTGTGATCCTACACAGGATAAAGCGGAATGGAAAATGGATGGATGGATATTAATAATAATGTGACTAGTTGAAGGAACACACCACTCCAACTCTCCCAGAGTTAAGCACTTTTAGCTGTAGCTTAGCATAGATCATTGAATCTGATTAGACCGTTAGCATCACGCTCAAAATTGACCAAAGAGTGCTGCATCCTTGCGCCTGCTGCACCCATGGTACAGATTATTATGTTGAATTGATATGAAAATGTTAAAACTCAACTGCTTAACTACATGGAAGATGGAAAATGTGCCTATTTTAAAAAAACGGTGTGTTCCTTTAAATAGCTAGCCAAAATACACACAGACAGCACTTTTGGTTTGCTGATTGATATTGTACCTGAATTTGTTGACAGCTATGATCACTGGCAAACCAAATGCTTGTGCATTTTCCACCTGTCTCTTTAGATGATGACAGCCTCTCTCCAGCAGCTTTAGGTTCTGCTTTGCAGAAAATATATCATGTAAAATATACTAAAATCATCCTCTCAATTTCAGGAATGATATCAAATTTTCTTTCAGTAATAAGGCTTAACCCTTACAAATATAACTATTCAGAATTGTACATAAAATGGTTACACAATTTGAAAGAGTGGACTACCTCCTGTGAGTACTCTTTTGGAAAGAGTAACCCAGCTTGGACCTATAAACAAGAAAGAAAACAATTGTAGATATTGTGAGATACTGCCTCCGTGAGAACAAGGACAAGAGTGCTTAATAAGCACAACCAATGTGTTATAAGCTCAAGTACAAATATAATGAAAAGCAGTCTATAAATTTGTGTGTCTGACTCACAGGGGGGCCACCGCCATGCATCTTCAGGGTACGAACGGTGGCCACCATCACTACCACATCTGGCCGCAGGTCTGAGTATTGACATTTAATGCTGAAAAACTTTTCCAAGCCAATGTTAGCTCCGGGACCACACTCAGTGACTGCACAGACAGGAAAGAGTAGATTAGACAGAGTTTGAATACTGTGACAGTTTGTGCATTACTTTTTATTTCTATTACACAAACCTAAACCTAGATATGATTCGTACTCATAATCATTGTACACTACTGTTCAAAAGTCAACAAAATGCAACAAGGTTGCTCACCAAGGCCCAAAAACACAGTAAAACCAGCATTATTGTGGAATATTATTACAATTTAAAATTGTATTTAAAATCTTAGTTGATTCTATTTGAATATATTCCTGTGATGGCAAATCTAAATTTTCAGCAGACATTACTCCAGTTTTCAGTGGTACATGATCCTTCAGAAATCATTCTAATATGCTAAATTGTTGTTCATGAAACCTTTTTTTTGTATTATCATCAACGTTGCAAATACAATTGCACTCTTAAAAATCATCTTTACTGTCACTTTTGGATATTTAATGTGTCCTTTCTTGAAACTTTTGAACAGTAGTGTATTTATGCAGATTGTACAGCATTACAGAATTATAAGAAAATATGTTACATTTATATATATATATATATAAAAAAGAACTAGAATCCTTCTTCACCTACAAAACCCTCGGATCCAACCATTTTTAAAGCCAGTTTGTCTGCCAGAATGGAAGGACTGCCTTGGGCAATATCAGCTAATGGGCTGGTATGAAGAAACACTGGTGTACCCTAGAGAGGAAGAATGAGATGTGCTGAGACAGAGCTGAAATAAATAAATATGAAGGATTCTGTGTGGAGTGATTCTAAAATATTTATACAGAAAAAATGACAATGACATTTTCAGTGGACATGTAACATTTTGCACTATTAAATCTTGCCTCTACAGTTTGCATCAAGACAGGTTTCAGGGCATCTTTCAGCAGAATGGCCAATGGACCGCTCACATCCTGCGATGACAAGGTTGTGTAGATTAGATCACACACGTACACAGATACACACAAACACGTGAACACACATACTGACTAAATCCTCTGTGGTGACAGCATCTCCAGATTTGTTTGCAGCCACTACTATCTTGGCCAGCCTTTGCTGCATCTCCTCCACACTGCTGCTGAGTGACAGTATAGCCATGATCTCATTATCCAGAGAGCCAGGATCCTGAAAAGCACAGACACCCATTAAAAGAACAAATCACCCATAATTATATTATCAAAAAGGCACTAGGTCAAATTGAAATTATGACACAGATACATACTGTTGCAGTGTCTGGGTCAATGTGTAATCGGACAAAACGTCTTATCTCGGTTTCTGTGAAGGTCAAGGGGTCGGGTTTCTCAATGCCCAGTTTCTACAGATCATGAAGGACACTGTGACCATGTCATCACACTTCTGCAATTTATTTGAAATGAATATCTGACTATAAACTGATTTTCTGTGATTTACCTTCATTCGAATGAGCTGTGCTGGAGAGAGGGACCTTTGCCCTCTTCTGAGAGGAACCAGCAGGTCAAACAAAGCCTGCAAGATTTAAATGTGTGATATCGTACCGAATGCAAACTGTCCAAACATATATTACGAGTGAGTGAGTATAAACACACACACACATATCAAAAATAAACCTGACCTTCTCAGAGAGCTTTGTTTCATAGTGAGTATGTGCTTTAATAGTGTCCATCACCACTTTACTGGCAGCGGAAATTAGCTCTTTTTGGCCTGAAGACTGAAGGCTGACCTGGGTTCAATGTGTTGGAAAATATAAAAATATAAAAAGTATACTTAAAAATCTATTTTGCAAAAGGGTCTCAAACAAACCTCCTCCAAGGGGATAACCTGAGAGTATCCTCCTCCAACAGCAATCCCTGTGAACACAATAAACCAATGAAAAAAATTAAGTAAAATTATACACTTGTGTTATAAAAGCCTGTTTTCTTCTCAGAGTCTAAAATAAAACGGGCCACAATGTGAGATATAAAGCTGCACTGCAAGATAAAAACAGTCCCAATTTGAAAATAAATCATCTTAGTTTATATCATAATAATTTTGTCTTAGTATTACTGTCAACTTAATAATATTCATAATTATAACTTTCAGGGTTTCTCATCCTATCATTTTGTACTTTTAATGATTTTAAGTGTCCTAATTATGACATTTTATATCATAATTATTATGACTTAGTGTGTAATACTGTACGTTTTTTTTCTCATTGAGTGGAAATTGGCTTCCACACAATTCTGGAAACTTGGGAGGGAGAAAAAGGTTGTCCCTCACCCCTAGCACCAAAACAGGATCCTGGGGAAGGCTCTTGCATGCAAGCAAAAGCGTTGATATTCAGGTGAGCCCCTAAAGCCTGAGCCAGTCCAAGAGCGATGGTGCGCTTTCCTTCACCCAGTGGAGTAGAGGTAATTCTGGTCAGAGTAACAAAAAGAACTAACTTTGAAAGCATTGTTTGTTTGTCAAATTGCTTGACAACAGAGCTTAAACTGAATGTGAATGCAGTTTGTGATCCATGCTTAATGAAGTATTTGTAAGATCCCATTTGGCTCTTCTGAAAAGTTACTACACTATAAAATTATTCTAATGAACCTAATTATACTTCAGGATGTATCCTACCCAGTGACAACCACATATTTCCCATCAGGCTGTTTCTCCATGCGTTTCAGAGCATCCAGTCGTATCTTAGCCCTACTCCTACCATATGGCTCCACTTCCTCAGAAAACAAGCCCACCTCTCTTGCAAGCTGACCAATTGGTTTGCATT
The DNA here is from genome assembly GCA_032359235.1 of Enteromius mattozi. Classification (NCBI taxonomy): domain Eukaryota; kingdom Metazoa; phylum Chordata; class Actinopteri; order Cypriniformes; family Cyprinidae; genus Enteromius; species Enteromius mattozi. Next base: position 1,316,400 of record JAUMHE010000030.1, on the reverse strand, counting down.
GGCATGAACAGGAGATGTCGGCGTCACTGAGAAAACGCAATAGACAATCACATGGGTCAGCAAGAGTCACAAAAGTGTCACTTTACAGAATATGCTTTAATTAAACAATCTTTATATAAACATGCATGTTCCAACAGTACCTCGGCTGAGGCTCTTGAGGTTTCTTCTTTGTGTAATTTATGTTCCATTTTCCTGGAGTGTATGTCTGCAGAAACCGCTTTGCACTTTCCACTGTATTCTGGGCAAAACCCACAAGAGAAATTATAAGTATTTGTAAAAAGCCCTTTCATACTGTATATTATATTTTAGGGCTGTCATTTTAACGATTAACCGTAAAAGTTTTATACTGTGTATATTTATTATGTACATATAAATACACACACATACAGTATATATTATGAAAATATTTACATATTTATGTATATTTTATGTTATATATAAATATAAATAAAATATAAACATAACATATTTTTCTTAAATATATACATATATGTGTTTGCATTTATATATACATAATAAATCCCTCATACACTCATATATTATGTAAACAAAAACGTTTATTAAGGATGTAATTAATCACGATTAAACGTTTGACAGCACTAGAAAAGCATGGGTATATAATGTTTGAAAGAAATCTCTTATGCTCACAAAGGGTTCATTTGTTTTTCCAAAATTAAGTAAAAACAGTGGTACGCTAAAATATTATTTCAAATTAAATGAATTAAACAATTATAAAACAATTACATTTGGTTAATTGACTGGGTTCTCGCTGAATATAAGTATTAATTTCTTTCAAAATGTACTTTAAAACTCTGAACTGTAAAATAACATCTCTGATGCCTAAATTCAGTTGTAGCATTTTAAATAAATGTTTTAGTGTTTTATTTTGTCATTTATTTATTCAATAGAATACAAAATATATATATATATATATATATATATATATATAAAGGATTCATTTGTCAGTCGGAGTTGGTGCCAATAAAATTGTTGCAAAGCATGCAAAATCATTTGCTTCTGATATTTTCCCTGATATGATAGATACCTTCATCAGCATGGCTACAGTCATGGGTCCAACTCCACCAGGCACTGGAGTGATGTATCCCGCTCGCTCTTTAGCTGAGGGGTAGTGCACATCCCCCACCACCCGTTTCCCACTGGCTTTATTGCTGTCTGTGTGAGAGTCAAAGGTAAACATGGGAGCTAAAACCAGCATTACTGTTTCAAACAAGTAGACAGTCAAGCAGAGAGACCTGGTACATGATTGATACCACAGTCTATGACCACTGCCCCCTCCTTCACCCACTCTCCTTTCACCATCTCAGCTCTGCCAGCACCCACAACCAAGATGTCTGCTCTGCCCACCTAAAAAAAACCAAGATGCTCAAAGTTACTCCAACATTCACCTACTCCATTTATTAAACCGGGCTACATGCCAGGTCAAAGTCTCTACTCAATATTGATAAAGCAAACATATTCATAAACAGAATCATGAGCTCTTCTTTGTTGTAAAATGTAGCTCATGTTCAAAACTGGGAAAATAGACGTAAAACAGAGCGTGAGAGAGGCAGATGAAACCAGCCTGTTCAGCAAGGTCAAGGGTCTTTGAGTGACAGGTGGTCACTGTGGCGTGATTCCATAGGAGCAGATCGTGCATTGGAGCTCCAACGATCTTACTGCGGCCGATCACGACAGCATTCTTCCCCATCACACTCACACCTGCACACATGAATCACACTTGCTCCGTTCCAAAACCCAGTGAGCATTTTAACATGCACTGTTGACACTAAGCCTGTTCTAAAGGTCTCATTTTAATTGTGCTGCCTTTTTCTGAGTCAAATTGTAAATCAGCATCACATGTATGTGAAGAAGGCAGAATACTCAGCATAAAGAAAATAACCAGATGGTCAACATGGTGATAGAAATTTTAATTATTTTATTTTATTTAGACATTAATACTTTTATTTAGCATTTTTCATGAAATTGACTAAGAGTGACAGTAAAGATGTTTATTATGAATTATTAGAATCATATCTGAAGGATCATGAGACTGTAACAGCTGCTAAAAAATCTTTGCCATCAAAAGGAATAAATTATATTTTAATATATTTTTAAATGAAAAGCAGTTCATTTAAATTCTAATAATATTTCACAGCATTACTGTGCTTTACTGTAATTTTTGATCAGATAAATGCAGCCTTTGTAAGTATAGAAGGAAATTTTACAAAAATATTTTACAGACGCCAAACTTTTAAATAAACAGTAGCGAATTTCCTTAAATAGCAAAGTACCAATAAAAAACTCTCTATAATGAAAAATGAGGTTTTAATATTTTTTATTTTTATTTTATTTTTTATGCTTATTAGAGATGCTGCCCATATAGGCAGTAGACAGCAAAGAAACTTTCTGGGTTTTAAATCAGAGCTCTTTTCTTTATCTTTCTGCCATGTGCCCTTTCTGACGCACCTACATGTGCTGCTAAAAAAGAAATTTCTGGATCCTTCTTTTCTTTCCTTAGGGTGACAGCTCATTTCACCACCCAGTCATCAGACTGCACCGCTCTGTCTCTGTATGTGTGTGTGTATATATAGATTTCACACCTATCCAATCACACTGCACACTGATTGTGCTGTAGTACGAAGGCCCTCTAGACAATCATGCTGATCAACTGATAAGAGCTAGAGCTCATGGGTAGCGCTTCACAAGATATCTACCCACCGGTCTGACTGATGAGCTCCATACAGCCATTAGGAGTGCAAGGGATGAAACAGTCGCCCAGGTCTCCACGAGACAGCTTTCCTGCATTTATACTAGTCAGGCTGAGAGGAAGACACATTAAATAATATACAGTTACAAGTTTGCTGCATAAATCTGATGAAATTCTCATAGGATGTCTCAAGAGCCTGCAGGTGGATATTGCTTATTTGTGCAGATTTTAGACTCAGTTGCCCCTCAAAACTATTTCTACTTTGATAACTGAAATCAGTAAAAACGGCCAATATTTACACAAGGCCTTTTGCCTTTTTTTTTTTTTGGTGGAAAAAACAGATAAGGGAGACAAATATAGTGATTAGACCTGGAAACTACACCTAGCAGATGCCCAATGGATCAAATGGGGAAAAAAAGTGTGTATAATGCAACAAGTAGACCTTGTAAAGAAAAAGGTCTGCAATACCTGATTATTCCAGTTACTCTATCAAGAATAAATCCACTATCAGGCCTATTTTTACCGTCGTGCTTCTCAAACATACATTTGAAAAAAAAAAAATCACCTACCCGTCCACATCTTTCTCTGGGGCCACAGCATTGGTTACTTTCTCTGTGTTTATTGTGTTGATGGAGTCGAGCGGGAGTTGTACGATGAGGCCATGGACCGCAGGATTCTCATTCACTGCAACTATACTTCGCAGGACCTTAAGAAAACCAGTGGGATCAACCTTCAGAATCAAATCCTTTTTGTCACAAAATTGTTTCATTTGCTCTTTGCCATATTTATTTAATAGCTCAGAATGCATTTATCTTTTCCAAACTCTGACCAATCTAGATCAGAATGAATTGCATGGGTCAAAGTTGATATGAACTGAAGATGTCCAAAGGCTCTACTTTTCATTATAATGATTTTTAAGTTATGCCGCATGGACGTATAAATAAAGAAGGCGAATCATGCTGTTGTTATTGCTTGGGGCATGTTTCTCTTACTTCATCCTCTGTGGCTGTCTCGGGAAGCCTAATGTGGTTTGCATTGATCCCAATCTATGCAAGAGAGGAAGACAGTGTCAGCAAGAGGTTTATGATAAACATGATTTCTGTTTATTAAATCAGCTCACTGAACCTCAGCCGCTGCCTTGAGCTTCATGCTGATGTAGAGGTTTGAGTCATCTCTGTCCCCAACCTACAACAGAACACAGAGTATATGAGTGTGTGAAAAGAGTACAAGATATAAAACACGTAATTGATCTAATGTGTATAAATTATATATTGTTTGTTCAATATTTTTACACATTTTACATTTTTATGTCCTGTAAATTCAGAATCAGCAAACAACTCACTCAAATGTAATACTGGTTTAAATTTGACAAAATAATGGTGTATTATCTAAATGTCTAATGTTATAATATTTCAGTGAAAATTATGTGTAAATATAAAAATATCTTGGCGTAAATGTTGTTTATATGTTTTATATGTTTAATACATTTAATATTTATGAACATTCATGAATACATAAACATTATTAAAATATTTGTCATACATAATATTGCATTTTGATACCAGAATTTGAATGCATTATTTTTTTTCTAAAGTATTAAATCTAGTTATTAAAATGTAATGGACAAAAATGTTTTGATCAAAACAGACCAAAAATTTTCATAAGAACAACAAAACATGACAGTTCGGGCAGTGAAATTATTATGGTCCAAGATATGAGTCACACACCATATCAATGTTATCTTATCATGACGTTAAACTAACACACCTTTCTTTCACATTGCACACTTATGCATTTATCAACACATGACCATGAAGCCATAGGGAGATTATCTATTTTAACACAACACCCACAACCGTGAGAGAAAAGAAAATGGCACATTACCAAATGACCATCTGGAGTAGAACGAAAGAAAGAAGAATAAAGAAGAAAGATGAGTCAGATAATCAGGAGAGATAAAAAAAAAAAAATTATACAGCAAGCTATCACCACAAGGTTTATTATGCGGTTCAAAATAATGAGCGAGAGGTCCAGACTGACCTGCAGGACAACCAAGCCAGGCCTAAAGCCTGGGAACTGATTCTTCATTTCTGCTACATCCTTCTTCAGTCGCTCCTTCACCTGTCTGGACATAAAGTGAAGAATGGCATTTAATCTAACTTAAAATGGGTATTTTGAATTATTGTTTGATCTCAAATAATAAATGAACACATGTAATTAACAAAAGCATTATTACAGTATGTTGTTATCCTAAAGCTGAACTTCATCTGAATGTTCTAATGCTCTTCTCATAAAGTTTATTAAGAACAATTAAGATTTTATATACATTGATAATAATAACAGTGGAATGTAAATATAGAGTATGTAAATAATTACAGTGGGGCAAAAAAGTATTTAGTCAGCCACCAATTGGGCAAGTTCTCCCACTTCAAAAGATGAGAGAAGCCTGTAATTTTCATCATAGGTATACATAGGCAACTCGGAATTCTTTCTACTCCAAACACGACAAGTTGAGTTTTTACCAAAAAGTTCTATTTTGGTTTCATCTGACCATATGACATTCTCCCAATC